>JAPYZD010000781.1:0-31040 GCA_030522725.1 Ichneumoninae sp. B BG-2022a
GAATCGAACCGGCGACCGCGGATAAGGAAGGAGGAGGAAGAAAGTGAAGGAGCCCGTAACCCTTAGGGGATCGGTGTAACACACAATACCCCCAATACCTTCTCGACTTTATTTTCTCTCACCTAGAGAGCGGCACATTTCTCGCTTCCCTCCTTCCGTCTTTCATACTTGTTCTTCTTATTCGGCTTCTTTCTATTCTTTGACTCCGGCCACCCTTTTTCTCCTCTTCCGCCGACCCCGCCTTCTTTTTTCTCCCTTTGCCGTGCCACAAAAGCCTCCACCTACCCCCGCCCCGTTGGCCTTATGCGCCAACGTGATACTGCGGAAAATTTCCATTTTATTGTTTTATGAGCCCACTTTTACGAATCCCGATATCGAGTAACAATCCGTTAAACACTTTGGCTCTGTGTCTATCTCCCGTTCGCGTAGGCGTGAACGCAAAAAAATTAAAACTTCATATACCGTAAAAGGTCCCGAGTTCGCATGCCGAGATGCATGGAATTTTTCTTTCGTCGAATAGTGTAGTGATATCTCTAATTTAAAAATACAATTAATCTGGTTCTACGATGTCGGACGAAATATCTGAGACAAATAAGACCGTCCGCTCGTACTTGACCATTAACGAATTAAAACAACAAAAATTATACAGTTTTCGATCAGTTTATTCTGTTTCCGAGAAGCACATTTTTTTATTGCATTAAAAAAAATTATTTCCTTAATTATGAAATTCGTTGGCTCGTTGAAATTTTGTTCCGAGAGGTCGACGAAACGAGGAGCAAGGCCAGACTTTCGTCGACACTTGTTCGTCTTGCCAGCGCAGGGGAGAGCAAGAAAGCGAGAGACGGAGAAGCAGGCACGAGGAAACGGAGATTATGCGGCGAGCAAGGGGAGGGGGCGGGGGCAGAGATGCGAGAAATCGCCTCGGGTACGTCTGGCTCGGATAAAACGCGATCCGCACAGTTCTCTCTACCATTTGACCCGACCGGAGGAGATAGCAACGGCCACACCCCCGTTTGAACTAACCAGCAAACCACCCCGTCCGGTCGCGACTGACCCTCGCGACCCGTTCCCTCGACGTCTCTTGGGTGCGACCGACGATTTTGTTTCAGGCACCCAACCCGGCTTTTTCTCTTGTTCATCGCAACGAGCGACAACGCGCTTCACGACACCCTCGAGACCACTGCGCTACGATCCGTGCGCGAGGCGCCCGTTTAATTCGCAAACGAGCTAGACGGCCGCCACAGATCATGTTCTGGCTATATACAACGGTATGCTACCTTTGTGCAGGTGAACACATAGGGTAGAGCGGGGCGAAACAGTGAAGCTCAGAAACAATTACCTGTATATGTATTGACTGATAAATGAAAAAAAAAAACTATAATTAAATTCGTAATCCGAGCCAAGCTCGTAATCAAAATCAAAAACAAAAATATTTTGCCTTCCGAGCCTTCCTCGATTAGTATCGAGGATTAATAACGACGTTTTCGATATTATCACTCGGCGAATTCGGTACTATCCTGGACGCGGCTTCTCATGAATCCTCGCCCCGTTGCTCCCGCACCGCTTGTATTTATCGGTCGAACGTACTAATTAATTGAGCGCGACCCGACTCGACCCAATTTGCATCTGTCTCGCGTGAGAATCAATGAGCGGTGCGAAGCGGGCTTCTCTCTCGTCGTCGCGATGCCTTAGCGTTCGCTGATTTTACCGACAGTCAGCGGCAACCCCGATGCAGCTTACGGATTGAGGTAATTCCCGCACGATCGCCGCTCTGTTGGGTTACAGTATGTATCGATTCGTATATTGTAACTACAAATGTGTATCGCTGATGCAATGCTGGCGTGTGTGTCGAGTCCTCTCAGGGGACGAGATACGCGACTTAGTCGCGGGCCACTGTCAATTACGGAGGCGCGTAATTTATTCTGAGGCTTTCCGCGCCATTTGCCACGGGTACTTGGATACTGCTGTTTACCGCTGCTCGTATTGCCTTTCCCGTCGTCTTGCACCTGGCCGCTATAAGCTCGATGAACCTTGTCTCTCCCTCTCTCTCCCGTATTCCCTCCGTCGCATACCTATACTAATAATGTAATAAATAATATAGGCAGAGAAGAATCATAATTTGAAGCCGGATACAGGACAATTGAGTAATCATTGTACTTTGTCTTCTGTACAATAAATGCCACATCTATCTATCTGTCTGAGGCAAATTTCGGGACGTTTGTTTTCGACATTTAATTTCAGTTACAACTTTAAACCTCAAAGGTTCATCACCATGAAAACGGTACTTGAAAAGAACCAAACAAATATCACTGAGTCGAATAATACCAATGTCAAGTTAAACGTGACCATAGGTACAGAATCGATTCGAGAGCGGTATCCCGAAAATACACGATAGGTTTTCACGTGCTTTCGCGTCTGGGAGATATTTTTACGAGATTCCCGTTGAGGCGTGACGAACCGTCGACGGGTCGAGGGGTCGCTCGGCTTTACTCGTTCGTACGCTAACTCATTTCCTGTCCGGAGTGTGTCGTAATGCTCCTGCCAGGGTTGCGGTTGTGTCTCTCTGCGCCACGTTATTTGCGTACATGTACACAACAGTCCCGCACTTTCGTATACGATTTCACCTATCTTCGGGATTTCCTCGACTTTTTCGTGCGCTCCCTGCGCGACGTGAGGACACGTACCAGGAGAGAATATAAGAGAAACGAGACTGATGATAGAGCAAACGATATAGAACGAGATGAAGCAGAAGCAGAAGAACGAAGAACAAGGCGTTCTGCCTGTAGGTCTTATCACACCTCTCGCGTTGTGTGATAAGACCGTCTGTTCTCCAACGTGGCAATATTTCAAAAACACAAAAAAAAAAAATGTCATCACAATCTTTCGTCTGAAGCGGGGTGTATATAGGGTAGAGAGGGGCAAAATGGGGCAACGGGGCAAAACCGGGTTTTTGGACAAAACGTCATTTTCCAATAATTTTTGGATGCCCGAATTCGCCCTATCGGATACATCAGGCTTTTCTGCCCAGTTTTGCCACCTTGTCCGATTGCCCGAATTCGCCCTATCGGATACATCAGGCTTTTCTGCCCAGTTTTGCCACCTTGTCCGATCCAACAATTATTGGAAAATTTTGCCCAAAAACCCCGTTTTGCCCCATTGCCCCCATTTTGCCCCGCTCTTCCTTATATTTTTCAACTTATTGAAAGAATGGATAAGTCGAGGACGAAACCCGGGACTCACGAAAGATCGGAGCTCTTTAATCGAGCCCTCGACGGGACCCAAAGCGCTCCGAGAGAGACGAGACGGAAGAAATCGGATTGAAGAGAAGAGGAAAGAAAATCAAAATAAAAAATATATTCAAGAGATCGAAGACTCCGCAGGGATTCCACGGATGCAGTCAAGTGTGCAGAGTGCAGACTCAGCGGCTGCTAAACTGGACACTGCAACTTTCGTTTCGTCTCTTTCTTTCTCGCTCGATATAATTCTCACATATTTTCTTCCTTCTATCCTTGCGCTCGCTCTCGTCTTCGACGCTGCTCCTCTTCGCCTTCGCTCAGGGTGACCGACCTCGCGCGCGGGGTTCTCCGCTTGCGGAGAGCTTCTTCTCGCCAGACCCGAGAACCGGACCGCGACTCTCGCCGACTCGACAGGCTACGCTCTAACGTCGTGTATGTATACACATATGGGGACATGTACACACATTCATATATACACATATATATATATACACAGTTATAGAGTGTACGTTAGGCTTATACCGCAGACACCCGGTACGTATCCTCGACGATGCATGCATTCACCTCGTGCGGATGCGAATGCATGAGCGTCTCCTTCGTTCGCTGCACGTACGCCCCGCGGTAACCGAGAAATGAACGAGAGACGCGAACGCGAGATGATGAGTATGGAAAGATCGGGTGGAGCATATATAATATATCGTATCGTATTAACCGAGGGTACTGCACTCTGGTTGTGGCCAATAATTTAAGCAGCTACGTTTCGTATATCCTAAAGCAAAAATTAACGAGAAAAATTGTCGGAGCAAGATATTAAAAAAAAAAAAAATCGTTGCCCGCCCGTCACACGAAAAATGTTAATTCAGCAACAACTGGATGAAAAAAATAATATGAGGATTATCATGTTCGATGCCTCAAAATCGCCCGTGCCCGCTCTTATTCTTGCATAGTTTAAAATTCAACGTCCGTCTCTCTGTACCAAAGCGGTAAACTCGAGAACGGTTTAATCGATTAACACACGTTTTTCGCCCATCGGATCTGACATGTGTCGGGAAGGTTTTTTGACTACCGAGATTGGAGCCCCGACCCCAAAAAAACGTGCTAGAACATGCTGTAGGAGAGTGCGAGAGACGGCGAATTAAAATTACTCGCTCAAATCCACGCGAGAGCATGTAGACGCGTGTAAAGTGGAGGGGTGGGGGGGAATTGCGAACGAGGGCGGGAGCGCGAGACATATCGAAGCGTCGGCGGGGGGAGGGGGGGGACTCGGCTTACGTAGGTAGAGAGAAGTATGAATCGGACAACCGTCTAGCCACTGTCTGGCTCGGCCTCAAATATGTGTATAATCGCTGTGCACATATAGTCGTCTGTACGGTACGCAATACACATACGCCTAATACCTACAGCGTGGTTGACGATGAGCGAATGAGTCATTAAGGCTATGGAGATGGAAAAAAAATTGGGAGAAAAAGTTCGAGTCTCGTGACGAGTCACTTGTCTCGGAATAAAGAAACAGGCTTGACCGCCGCCTTTTCTGCAGACGTCTACGCACATCTCCACCTTGATTTTCCTTCCGATAACATTTTTTTTATTCTTTCCATCGACCCTGAGAGTCATACAATAGCGAACGAGAGCCGCGATATCGGTTCGCGGGTAACTAATAATAAAAATTCGCGGCAAAACCATTGTACCGAGCTACCGACGTAGACCTGGCATTATTGTTGTTAAATTAACGAGCTCTTCTAACATCGATCGAAGTAATCTACACATAAACTTTTCCACATTCGCCTCCAGCCATTTCAGTGTCCCGCATTAGATCGTATAATTTCGGTGAATCAAACACCGGTAATTTTTTTTACCAAATACACGACACTCTCTAGTGAAATATTATCCGTCTTCAAGTTACTTTTTTCCACAACTTATTTTATTTTTATAATTTTCATTAAGTACAATGGGCGATATTATTGAAAAGAGATAAGAAAAATGCATTCGTAAACGAACACAATTTTCTTAAACAAAAAACCAATCAAATTATTTATGGATTTTTCATTATCGCGCGATACGAGTCGAGAAAAACACTTAGCCAACGGTCATGTCGGCTACGCATGCCCAAGGATAATATAAAATTGTAAAAAGTATCTATATTGGAATTAATGAGCGGTTGCCGCAGGGATAAGATATCGTCTGGGGTATAATAAACACAGACCTGGAATATTGCACGCGAAAGCCGAGTGAGATGAGAAAGAAAGAAAAAGAGTGAGAGCGAGCAAGAGAGAGAGGGGGAGATTGTTGATTATGTAGACTAGAATCGAGATATCCGTATCTGGTAATTTTCTCGGTAACGCGCACAGACGAAGCTTCAAGCGGAGAATTATTCAGCATTAATCCCGCGCCCAGACTCGATGAGTCATCCTTGGTCGGGGCCTCCGTGATAAGAGCGATAAAGTTGTGTGTCATCTAGTCTAGACGATTGCGCAACTTCCTCAAAAGCCAAGGAGTAAATGTTTTGTACGCGACACGACTAAAAGTTTCGATTCTATTCTACGATGCTGTCAAAGTGCCCCGATGACGACAAATACTCGGACGTATTAAATATTCCAACGATTCATTACGGATACACTCAAATGAAAATGTCAATGACCCGAGAATAATTCGCATGACAAACGAAATGTTCTTTTATTCCAACTCGACTTGTAATTTTTGTTTTCTCGAGAAGACACCTCTCCCGATATCAGATGATGTACGTATCTTTTTATAAATCGATTTTTGGCCCGAATGGGGTGTCTTTGAAACGTAACCTTCACGTAACCTTCGGGAGAGGGAGATTTTTTTTCGGCGCGTGGAATTTGTAACACGTGCTTAATCGCGAAACGAGAAAGACATAATAAAAAGTCCACGGCACAATGGCCTACTTTAGGAGGGGTGCATGCGAGAGAGCAACGGGGTGAAAACTTGATTTACCGAGTGGAGATGTTGATTTCGATGCGCTGATGGGTGAGAGTAACATTAAGTGGAGACACGATGTTTGATACAACGTCGTAATATATTGGTAAGGAGGACGGGAAGGACGATGAGCCGCCGAGGAGGAGGAGGAGGAAGAGGTCGAGGTTGAAACCCGTTGCACACACGTGTCAGGCGTTTCGGGTCGCGGCCTCGGTCGGGGACTAGGTCGAGGCTGTTGGGTTGCCGCTGCTTCTAGTGGTGGCGGTGCTGTGCGGGTCTATAAAAGCCCTCTCGGACGACCGGTCTCCGAACTATATAGTATTGTGCGGCTGCTCTCTTTCCATTTCTTTCTTTCTTTATTTCGTTCTTTCTTCCTTTCTTTCTTTCTTCATCTTATACAGCCGTGCGGATCAACCGGTCCCGCCCCTGTAGAGCCGCAGACATAGCCTCGGGGATTTCTTCTATTCTATTCATTCGCCTTTCTATTTCCACTAGTTCCCTCTCACTCATTTCGTATTCATTCTCCGCTTGCGGACGTCTCGACAATCTTCCAGATCCTGGATCTTTCCCGTTGCCGTTCGCCTCAGGAAATTAAACCGCTGAGGGAAAGAAAACATCAAAATAAAGGGAAGAGCGAAGATAAAAAGCTGGCGGGAAAAAATCGGTCTATTTCTGGACATGGTATAAATTCAGCACGTACCGGAAGTTGGCGACGAATTCGATAAGGTACGGCTTTAAGCGCAATCTTTTCGTCGATGAAATGTCGTGAGACTTGACAATTCGCGCTGAGGAAATCCGATTTTTCGTACGCCAATTTTTCAATTATTCAAAGGTGCCCGACTATATGTAACATCGTAACATATCAACATTAACGATTTATTAAACTCTCGTTTTCATCCATAATTTCCGACGCTCCATAAAAATCCCGATCAGGTAATTGTTTATATTTGATTAGTCTTCGAGTCAGTTTCGGCGCGAGGGTGCTGGTTATCGGAAATTTTCGTACAATCGTCGGGCACGATGCGTCTGAGAGATGATACACTGCACTGTCTCTATACGCTCGTTGTCTCCGACTGCGTGAAGAATGAGAGTCGGACATGAGAGGGACACCGTAGTACCAACTAGTAAGAGTAGGGGAGAGCGGGGCAAAATGGGCAAAATGGGACAACGGGGCAAAACGGGGTTTTTGGGCAAAACTGGGCAGAAAAGCCTGATGTATCCGATAGGGCGAATTCGGGCATCCAAAAATTATTTAAAAATGACGTTTTGCCCAAAAACCCCATTTTGCCCCGTCGTACCCTATATACCGACGTAAAAGAATACAACGATATCGCGAATTTGTCGGGCGAAGTAGTACTCGTCAATACTGATGTCGTAACCTGAAAAACTTCCTGGCATTTAAAGCACTTTAAGTGCGCGAACACGTACGTACGTACTGCGTATAACGCACGTATAACCTCCGCGACCGGGGGTGGGGATTCTCCACGGCCTTTTACTGTACAGCGCGCATGCTCGGATGAAGAGTCCATTCCTACGGAGTCCCTTTGCATTTTATATAATTTACCCTCCTCGCCTCCTCGAGAATAAAGTTTTCATCAAGTATTATGAAGGTATCGTTTACCTACTAGAAGCAGGCGCGAAAACTACCTTTTCACCCGAGAGTCATTTTATTACATTGCAGGCGATATAGGTAGAGAATGCAGCGAAAATTGCGACCTCGCAACGTCGACACTTTTAATCCCACTGTTTGGCTTCGGCCTTAGCTCACTGCAGCCAATCGACTGCTGCTTTCAACGGGATACATGCAGCCTTCGACGGCTTAAACGACTCGACGGGAAAACGAGGAAAAAATAGCTCACATCGGTTCGAACCGGCGCGTGCGATCGTGCTACAAAGTCTCGACGATCGTCGTACCGTCTTTATCAGCACAGTTGATCCTCATCGACCGCAGACCGTAAAAAAAATAGATCTGCGTCTAAGACATTGTCTGAAAAAAGAAATCACACGTGCTCGTCTCATTATGGTTGTCCGGGTGTCCTTGGCGCAAAAGCTGCACACAGTGCGCAACGAGTTCGTCCAGACGTCCCGATCATTTTTTCTCAGATAATCCATTAATTGATTCATTTATCATCGTTGGGTAAGAAAAAAAAATGTTGTACATTATCGCTTTCAGATAACTATATATAAATAATATATACATATATATTTTTTTATTAATCGTCAGCAGCTTGACACGTGCCGCCCATTCAAACATCCGGTCAGCGAGACGTCATTATCGTCGTTTTTGCTTCAGCGACTTTGTACACGCGGCTTCTCTCTATCTCTCTAGACGGTCTCGCAACGCTATCCGATGACTCCACTCCTCTATATTCAACTGCCCCCTCGACTTGTTTCGTCGTTTCGTCATTTTCTTCGCTAATTATATATATTCAAAACGGGGTCAATCTTTTTTTTCTTCAATCTGTGCTGCATGCCATGATTCGCGCGTAAGGAAAAAAGAAATCGATGTCATTTTTTTTTACTACCATGAGACAAAAATATCATACAAAATTGACGATTAAAAGTGGTGAATATCTACCACCGTTTTTACATGGCCTTTCCATGCTAAATCTGACTGGCATTTTAGCCACTTTCATAAACACTCGGTAGTTGAGATATCCAAGAATTACAATTTGATGATTTTAACGATAAGAGAGAATTTTATGTTGTATTTTTCTCGAATATCATCGAGGTGAACGATCTCAGAAAATGTCAACATTGCCTATCAAAAAATGCATACCGCTGATTTAAACGAATAAAGCATACGATCAATTATAACACGTCTCTTAGAGCCCAAGAAAAATGTGGCGTCTGGACACGACAAAATTCTCATACGACAATTGTGTCACGCATTCCATTTTAAACACCCAAGAAAAATACGGCGTGTAACATAACGTTCTCTTCCCCGCAAATGTCCTCACGACACGTACCCTTATGTGACTCGGCGAGACATCCGTGTGCGATATCTGCTTTAAGGTCGACCCAGACAGCGCCTTCGCCCCCGTCCGTTTCACTCTGACAAAAAAAAAAAAAAACAAAAAACAAAAAAATCCACGAGCGACATACCGCGACAGAGCTAGGAGGGTCGGAGTGGATGAAGAGCGATGTGAGAGCCTAAAAGAATGATAACAAAAAAAAAACTCGTTCGCCCGCACTCTCGAAAGCAACATGGAGCTGCCTGCCTGCGCCCTTTCTCTTGCCGTGACCGAATTGGGTTGAGGGTAAAATTCGCGCCGCGCGTGGCTTGCCCAGGGTGGTTTTATTTTCATCCGGAGTGAACTTATACGTAGCTTGCTCATTCTCCCCTCTCGCTCCGTCGTTGTATCTGTCGGAAGGGATGCGGAGTAAGTAAACGAAAAAGGGGGAGAGAACAAAAATACTTATTTCTTCTTCATTACGGGCTCTCACTCTTTACTGACTACGTAAAGAGTGTCGTCTCAGTTAAATACCGAACGGATGACTCTCAATGGTCCAATCCTGGGTAGTGACTTTGGAATTATTCGTTTCAAAATAGGTATATTAAAAACAAAATGGCGATGCAATGATTTTTATGACATTTTGAAGCTGTCCAAGTATCTATTAAAGAAGAGAGACAACGTTCATCGATACTTTGGTTTGCCTAATATATTTTTTTGCATAAGTGCCATCGATGCATTGGCGACTACACGAAGAAGAATTCGCTCGCTATAGTAAACGTCGTCGGCGCTCTCGCGCGTGTTGTTTACGATTCCTCGCTCGGTCCTCCTCTCGTTCTCCTCTCTATTCCCAGTAGCGGCGGAGAGGCAGCGGCAGACTCCAGACGGAGCCTCGAGACTTAACCACATTTATAGTGAGTTAGGTATGCCCCGGGTGACGTCACCGTGTGTGCACTGCGACGACCGCCGGTGGTGGCTCAGTCGCGCCGCGAACGCCACGTGCGTCTCTTTGCCACTGGCGTAGAGCGCTCGAGAAACCAGACACGTGATACACCGACAAATATTAATTAGTCAAGTAAAATTTCGGAACACGTTTGATGTAAAAATGCATTAAACCCCTTTTTCCAGGAGTGTCTTGGGAACTTGATTGTTTGGAAATACGAGCTGATTTGATCTGCCTATTTGCTCTAGTTCATTTTTTATTTTCTTCCGTTAAAATTCACGAACGTACCGAGGCAGCGATCTTGGATGGCTCCCAAAAGTAATAAATTTCGAATCGGGTCATTGCTTCTTGTCGAGTTCGAAGCTAACTCATGCGATTCGCTCTTGCGCGTTTTAAGAATTGAGTTGACAAAAGATCATGTTAAATTATCAATTATTTTTTTAAGGGTAAGGTATTGCTCGAGGCTATGGAGCCCGAGCGAATCAATCCCTAAATAATTAAGGCTTTTTTTATGACTTGTAATTTCGCGCAACTCATATGGTAAATTAAGGGAATAATCCGTACAGACCAAGTAGCCGCCTTGTCGAGCGAACGCGGTACGAAATAATCGTTCACAGGGCAGCCGGTAACCGGAGGCCATCCAGTACCGAGCTAGACATAATATTTATTCGTTTACAACGGTGCGTAATAGTAGTAGTAGAGTGTATCGTAGCACCGGCGTGCCCGCAGTTTGCACTTTGGTCGAACGTTCGCCCGTTCATCCGCGTTCCTTTTCCGACCGCAAACAACCCTCGAGGGCCTCGCCGAGAAACCGTGGTGCAAGCTCGCCCGCAGAAAAGGTCGACCGGAAGGCCGGCTAAAGCTTGTTTAACTTCCTTCCCCCCGCCTCCCCCCTCCCCGCCCATCGTCCGCACAATCGTATTACTTAGCCAAACGAATTTATGATCGGCACGTGGCCGAGCCGGCGATTAATTACGAAAATTAACCGTGCCGCTCATGCATCTGTGGCTACGATAAAAGAAGTGATCGAAGAATTTTCTAAACTATGCTCACCGGCGTGGCGGGATGACCTCGATGATCCTGAAGCAACAGCCGACGCTGGAGGGACGCTGGCGTCCCCTCGCTGTGGTGATGCTGATAATGATGATGACGTCTTTGATGGTCGCGTATAATAGACGCTGTCCCACTAGGGTGGGCCAGCGGGCGCCGATGATGATGCAGGTGATGCGACACCGTCGCCAGGACACCGACGAGCGCACCGACCAGCAGGAAGAGCACCACTGACACTATGTAACCGCTCGAGCTCACTGCCAACAGAAAAACGTGAACAACGCGGCTGTAGTGGTTATCGTTGATAGATTGAACGATGGACACGTATACGAATCGCCACTACGTCTATACACTAATACAAAAGGTAAATACATATATATATATATATATATGATGTATTCGTGGCGACGATTACTCGTGCGCTCGTTAAATCGTTGGCGCTTTCGTTCAGGCCAGTACGTATTATAGTTTTAGGTTTGAACGAACGGATCATCCTCGCGGGGAAAAAACTAAATCAATGCAATCCTCTCGAAAGTTACAAGTCAGAAATCAGCTTGCGGAGAACAAGTCGACATTTTTTCCTACGATGTTTTCGGTGATTTGCGTTTTTTGTTGTTGTTGCAAAGCTGCAAGGCTGTACCTTCTGTCAAGTCATAATCGACAGTCGGTCGGACATTATTTTTTATTTTCCCCATTAGTTCTTAACGACCGAGACGTAAATTTACAAATAATGCACGCAGCATTCTTATCTGAATTCTCTGAAGCCTCGGAGCGTAATAAACCGTATCCGCGAGGTCGTAGACGGGAAAAACCTTGTCGGTTAAAAAGTTTTAAGAGACGGAGAAGGAGAGATAAAAAAATAGTGCCGAGCCAAAGAAGGCTTCCTGGCCACAACGATTGGAGGATGTTGCAAACAGCGGTCGCGAAGCGAGTCGACTGCGAGAGCAAGCGGAGCCGGTCGTGTTACGCATCGGTGTAAGTGCACGCACGTTGGGTGCATATACAGCGATAGCGATTGGTGGGACAGGATGAGACACGGCCATAAAACCTTATCAACGTTCATCATCGCCGGTTCAACGGATCGGCCCGCTCGTTAAACGCTCTTCGAGTACATCGGCCAGACTCTCTCGACGTTGCGCCGTCGAGACGCAAAAAATAAAAATAAATAAGAAAAAATAAAAATAAATATAAAAAAGAAGAAAGAAACACGAGCGAACAAAAGAGAGTGGTGATGAGGAGTGAATGGGAGAACGCGGGAGCGACGGAGGGATAGATACTTGACGGTGAGTTTACAACCCGCAACCTCCTTCTCGTCGTCGGGGTGTAGTCGTATGACTTCCAGACACACTTGGCTTCGTCATATCCATTTGCTAAATACTTTTTTCTTTTAAAAATTATTCGGTGGGAAAATGACGGTTTTTGTGGAAACACGCCCCTTTTCACACCTTGTGAAATAAAATTTTTGTCGATGCTCGTGCGAAAAACGTTTTTTGAAATCGTGTCATTGCAACACTCGTCAGAAAAAGTTTTTTCGCACACGTATCGAAATGTACTATTCCCTCATCGCCACCACGAGCTCAATTCAATATATGTAATATCTGTTAGAGTGTATAATAAATTTCCTTCTTAGTGATGAAACGAGGGATCATCGAAAAGTACACTCTGCCCTGAACGAATCAAGTATACCTTCTTGCGCTCCAGAGCGAATTCTCCGTAATTTTTCTCCCTTTCTCTCTCCCTTTTTATTCGTCGCCGATTCGGGCAGGTGCAGCGGAGGCGACGATTCGCGCGCAAGGACTCCCGCTTTGTTCCGCCGTGACTGCACCGGTCCCGTCTAAGGTGCAGTCCCGGCGTAGCGGAGTAGTTGCGCTGGGCCACCGAGGGCGAGACGACGAGACGGAACGAAACGAAGATAGAGTAAAGCGTTAATGGTACGTTCACAACGGAAACACACATATAAAATTGCATATGAGAGAATATATATGTATACTACGGCTTCTCGTGGCTCGAGCCCTCGCATGAAGAGTCTCCAAAATACTTACATTAATCAAACCCTGGGCAGGAAGCTTCCAAGTTCCAAAGGGACCTGGAATAATCAGGGCTCAAGTCGATTTCATCAAGTCCATCATCAAGTCTCACCCCGTCCCCTCTACTCCCCAGCCCCTTGATTATTGATGCAACGATGGCAGCGGCGGCGATGACGAGATTTTTATATGTTTTATAGAATTTTATATATACATTGTATATGTATATATATTTCAAATTACATTATCACGTAATAATTTGAGATCATATTTCGATACAAAAAACTTACTCTCGACTATCGAACGATGAATGAAAAATAATGTTATACACTTGACCCCATAAATCCCAACACTTTGCGTATCATGGTTACAATTGTTCCATTATATGACCGATCGCTTTATCACCGACATGCAATTATCGGCTCGTCGATAATCAATCTTAATTTTTTATAGATTTTTACCATTCAACAAATCTTTGCTTTCGAATTGTTTAAATTGTGAATGTACCTTAAGAGGGATAGCACTGTAAGGGCGAGTAAAGAAACGAGAGAATAAAGGAAAGAGACCGAAGGACCGGAGAAGGGCGGATAGTGAAGGATTGCACGTGCATGTGCATGGTCGGCAGCGAGACAAGGCCGTTGAAAATACGAAAGAAAGCAAAGGAGAGTACAAGACGAAAAGAGAAAGAGAGAAAGACAGGAGGGGGGAGGGAGGGAGTGTTTGCCGCACGCGCATGCAGTGCAGCACCCAGACAAAAAAAGATGAGCCACGGTGGGGGCCAGACGGGGGGCAAAAACACGCGACGAACGGGCCCCAAACCCCGACATGCACAGGTCCCGCTCGCACTGCAACCGACCTTACTATATGAATATATGTATATATATATATATATATTCGATGATCTTTATCATATTATATTGTCGTCTGTTTGACTCGATTCGACTCTTTCGTTTCTCTATCGTTATCCCTGCTTCTTATTACAAGCATGAGTCTTCCCCGCTTATGATGTCGGTGGACTTACAGTCGAGTTCTTCGTCGTCGTCGTCATCGTTCGCATCGTTTATAGTTGCAGGACATGTGGCTGGACCGTAACAGGGAGAAGGGGGACGTAAGCTATCGCAAACTAAATAGGGGCATGTCGCAACCGTCGGGACTTTTACTATCGACCCTTATTCTCGGATGCGCATACAGTACAATTTCTCAATAGTCGGTAACTCGAGACACGCCGTGAAAGAGGTCTGTGCGTAAAAATATTAATTTTTTTTATTCAAAAAAATGTTTTCGACAAACGATAAGTGCTATTACCGTTATATATTCAAATACTTCCTCGAATCGTACCCGGAATCTACGATGCCCCGAACGAAACTAAATCCCAAGACGTCATCGAGTATTCGAACGATTTTATATAAGGATATTTGTTTATTTCTCTTCGTGTAAGATTTATGCCGGCCGTCAGTACGAGCTGTATAATTTAATTGCCGCTCACGCCTATTTCGAGGTCGCGCCGGGGTTCGCTCGCTACAACCTCGTGTGTCTTGAATGGAATTTTCGTGGGTTTTTTTCCCCCCTCCATGCGCAGCCTTTCTGTCGAGAGGTGACTTTTTGACGCGCGATTCGCTGTGTCGGGATCTCCCGCACGCGCGACCGAAATTCACAAACGTTCACGAGCGCAAAAGCGAGCGGTCCGTGAGCGAGCGCGGGTGCGCGCGCCTTTTTACGCCAAATTTCCTCATTCGTAGCCTAATTTACTATTTTCCTTATTTAATTTATTTTACATTCTCAAGGCGAGTCTGCTGATCATCGTGTCTGACACCATTCAGATTCACGTAGTGTCTGGTGGATGAATCATGATCATCGCGGCAACGAAAAAAAGTAATTCTAGCGGGAATCCCTGAGGTTTATGAGACACCGAGACATTTAATTCCACGAACGAAGTTAAGTATAATTATCATTAATTGAAAAAAAAACATATATAAATTATTTCGTTGGGCAATTTATTATTTTCATTTATAGTAGGAACAAATTTTTCAACGTATATTCATCGTCTGTATTTTTCATATAAAACTCGAGTTGTGTTGCAGTTTAAGCAGAATTTTAAGATAAACCCCGAGTAACGGGTAAAAAAGGAAAAAAAATCGTCGATCGAAATCCGGTTTCAAATTTGGTCTGGGAGAGGAGGAAAACCAGTGACGAGAGTGCCGGGCTCTCGAGAGTTTTACCCCGCCCTTCGCCCTGGCTGGGTGGCTCTGTGTCGTGCGCAGCAGCCAAAAGGCAACTCGCGGGTCAAACACGTGTCCGTCCCGAGAGCAGACTCTCTCGCGCGTTGGCTTTGCTGGAGGCGAAACGTACGCGAGTCGCGGCTTCGTGGCGCCCTCCCAAATTCGCGAGAAACGAATGAGAACCCTGGAGACACACACACGAACCGACCGTCACGCAAACCGAAGAATGTCCGAATTTGCTGACCTCTGTCACGCATACCGAGAGAGTGGCCACTCGCCCTTGCAATCTCCGAATAATTCGATGTCTCAACTATTTTTGTACACAAGAATTATAAAACTGAGCGCATTCTTTCACTACGCTCTCTCACGAGTGGTTCGAGATACTTTTGATTTTTTTTAAATAATTTTTTTGTTTTGACCCTCTTATCACAATTCTCATCAGTCGAAGGGGAATCCCGGCCAATCTCATCTCAAATGAACCAGTGCTCCATTTGGAATGAGACGCTTTTTTATGTCCCACAAAAATTTAGTGAACCAGTCCGTTTTGCACCGGCTTTCTCAACTCGCTTCTGGTTAACGCTGTGAAGTCAGATTTGATAAGATTATTTATTGAACACGCTAATTATTGAGGAGATCGAACGAGGTCAGAGAATAGTAAAATTGAATTTGGAGCATCTTTTAATCAGAAATACATGCACAGAATAAAGACTGGCGGAGACAAGATTTCTGTCCTCGCGAAATACAGTCTCAATTTTTCATTGTCCAGAAGCTTAAATATATATAAGATAAGTCGAATTGATTTATGCAATGTTTCGTACACTGAGGGGTATGACACGCTGGGTCACTGATCGAAAGAATTTTTATCCAAACAAGACTGCAAGTGTAATTAATGAATTTTATCTAATACGCCTGAAATCTACCACTTGAATCGACCTAGTTTGCTTATTTATACAATGTACATGCAAGAATTATATTGTTGTTATTAGCAGTAGTAAATGTATTTATTGACAATATTTTGCATGAGACGAACGCTGATACATTTCAAACTTCAGTCCTTATTCTTATTATTTTTCATATCCTTTCACATCGTGTACTTTAGATCGGTTAATTCGAAAAAATAATTAACGTTTGTTTTACTTGATTCAATATTTTCAGACTCGGTCACTTCGTCCCAATTTTTCTTCGCTCCAATATAAAGTGCAGTGACAGCATTCCTCCGGCTTTATGCCAAGAAAATTTCGTTGAAAATAGAAATAAAGGAGAAAGAGCTTTCGAGAAAGAATCTCGTAATTCTCTAGTCTGGACTCCCGATCGTCGCGCCGCCAGACATGCCGACGCTACTTTGCCATATACCGAGATGAGAGTGTAACCTTCTCTCGTACAGTTTCCAACTAGTCCGCGATGCAACGAGCACTTTGTCCGCACCGTGACCCAGATAACAACGGTGGAAAGTGCAAATTGTAGGATAGTGCAGCTTGCGCGTACAGTGTTCTACTATTCTATAACAAACTATGTATACTGTGTATACTCTACGCCAGAGTATTACATATACCGGTTCGGTAGATAAAGCCCAGAGGAAACATGCTTTTCCGGAATCTCTGAGAGTTCCCACAGAAATTCTATACCCCCGGTCCTGTTTTCCTCTCTCCTTTTTATCTTTATTTCCCGTCTTTCGGCTGTCTCATCGAGAATTCAATTCGCCGGAATCTGTCTATTTGTCTACCGAACCATCCTCTGTGTGGAAAAACTCGCTCCACTGCGACGCTTTGTATCACAGATCGCATAGTACATGAGTTAAAAATCTTGTTACGTTTATTTTTTTACCCTTATGGGTTCCAAACGTTTTCGCACGAGTCCGCGAATTTTGAACCAATGTTAAAATTTTTTTAAACATTAATAGTCGAAGTTTGACCTATAAATAATTGCGATCTTATCTACCTTACCCTCTGTAAATATTCTAAACGACACTAGGAAATCATTGATAGGGGCTATCGGGACGGAATGCTGGGACATTTTTGACCTTATTCTTCGCACTCACGATAATCGTTATAATAATGATAATCTGGCACGCGCAACGCCAAACACGTTGCTCGCGAGTACGGTGCGTTGCTCGGAAGAGGCTCTCTCGGGCGCGAACGAGATCGCGACTAATCGATCTCAGTTACGTACCGTTAATTCTCAAGACGCCAACACCGCCGTCAAGGCTTCGCACGAGACTCCAACGAATGAAGAAGGATATATACCGACCATCTCGTACTCTACTCCTACTTTCTCTCTCTCTCTCTCTCTCTCTCTCTCTCTCTCTGTATACCGAACCTCGTGTGTTCCGGCTGCACGCGCCGTTGATTTCACCCGCGAGACCGGCCCGCCGCAGCCTCACAAGACTAACGGACCAAGGACGTCCAAAGTCTCGACGTTTATTATCCCCGTCCTCGTTGCTACTTCGCGACAAGACTTATGGAATTCTTCCGTCTGTTTATCCTCGAGCGCTTCCAACAACCATGGCTGGGCTTTCAAAAATACTCGACGATTTAACATTGACATTTTCGTATCGCTGGACTTGCGCTGCAAGCGGACTTCGCCTAAATTCCGACAAGGTGCATTAAGTACTTGCGCTGTTAAAAAGCATTATTAACCCTTCAAAGTTCTCCGGGAATTGGGCTGAAAGTTCGTATCTTTGACCATTGAAGTCAATACGTATGGATCATTTGTACAAATAAATTAAAGAACGAGCATCAAGGTGCTCCGCGCAATGTTTGACATTTATCAGCTTTACTTCCGGTCGTTGGGTGCCATGGGTGTACGTGTACGTGTGTGTGTGCGTCCTTGGTGCGTGTCGATGTTTTTCAAGCGTATTACGGACTCGTAGTAAGCCAGAGACGATGCGACACTCGAGCAAACCGAAACGAACATAAGTCCCTGCGCATCGATGAGTTGGTTCGAGTTTGTTTGAAAATGCAAATATACGGATTGAGCACAAGTTTACGTAATGATTACGAGATAAGCGTGTTTGGCAGAGCTCGCGCGGCCTTGACTGCAGACCCCATCGCGTTCCACTCATACTCCCGCGTTGCTTTCACTTTCGGATGACAATTATTGAAATTTTCGATAATTTTCGAAACTCCTAAAACGATCGAGATGAATAAAAGGCTCGAGGAGCTACACGATTTGAAAGTTTAGGGAAGAACGTTAATTTTTCATTGCCGATAATACGATAATTTATCATATTTTTATGCGAAATCTGCGGAAAGGATAATATTGCAAACAAACAAGTAGTAGGATAAAAACGTTCCAATGGACATGAAAAACAATTAAGTTTTTCCGAATATCCTAAATTGCTCAGGTCGATAAGGCGAGTCGATGATCCTTTATTGCATGAAACACTCCGAGCTGTGTACACCACGAGCGTCGCGAGAAGTGTGCCATTGACTTCGAGTACGACCTTTGGGTCGTCGCTGCAAGAGCGGCGCGTTCTTCGGCTGGCTGGTTCACAGGATTTACGACAACGGCCGGGCCAACGAACCAGACGTAGACGGACGGGCGCGGACGTCGCCGATTTCGCCGTGCCGAATAAACATCGCGAATTGCGAACCAGGAAGTTCGAAGCCCTCGTAAATTCGAAGATCGGACGTCCCCCCGCCGAACTACTCGACGGCCCCCGCGAAGAACTCTATCACTCGTCTCAACAACAA
Organism: Ichneumoninae sp. B BG-2022a; assembly: GCA_030522725.1. Classification (NCBI taxonomy): domain Eukaryota; kingdom Metazoa; phylum Arthropoda; class Insecta; order Hymenoptera; family Ichneumonidae; species Ichneumoninae sp. B BG-2022a. The sequence continues at coordinate 19,059 of JAPYZD010000781.1, forward strand.
AAAGACAAACGCCATTTTGTTTAACGATTGAGACATTTCGCAGCGCAAATCTTTAACCTCCGTTGGATCAGCTTTCAATGTCCTGCAATTGCGAAAGTCTGCGAAGTATCTGGAATTCATGCGCATTGCCTACATATAGGGGAGAGCGGGGTAAAATGGGGCACCGGGTCAAAACGGGCAGTGAGCAAAACGCAAGTTTCCAATCATTTTTGGGTGTCCGATTTTGCCCTGCTGGCACATCGGGATTGTCTGTCCCGTTTTGCCCCATTTTCCCATCCAAAAATGATTAGAATATGGCGTTTTCCTGCGTTGACCCGTTTTGCCCCGCTCTCCCCTACCAATGCAATTTGTAATCGCCATAGTATAATTATTTTCATTTTTGCGAAAGTGTGCAAGAATTTAATAGTATTAAAGATCATTTCGATGGTCTGGCGATATCGCAACTATACTCTGGGAAGCAGCAGAAATACTTTCGTCACCGCCTCCGATGAAAACCCGTCAAAAGGAGAACAAAAAAAGTGACCGCAAAATGTCACGACCCGCAGATTATGAACGCCCGGGGCATCCAGAATTTTACATATTGTACATGTTACATATTTACGCGGCTACAGTTTACAAGGGCGCCTGTAAAAGTTTGCAAACAATTAAATTTACGCAAAACTATGCGGTCACGCTACTTTTCGGTTCACGTAAAACTTTGCGAAATAAATAAAGTACACTGATAAAAAATATGGTTGAATCGACTAATGATTCGGGCAGGGACGTTCAAGTAAATATTTTGTTGGTACAGCTAAAAGATTCGTTAATTCAAAAAATGTTTAATCTTTAATTGATGCAACGGCATTTTTTTATCAGTGTACAATTTTAAAAAGATCCAAATCCAAAAAGGTTGCATCAAGGTATTTTTAAATGGGAGTGATTTGTAGCAAAGAGGTATGCGTTGATGAAAAGATTCGAGACAGTTTCATGTCCGGGAATTAATTGGGGACTGCTGGTCCTCGGAGGGTAAAACTATTATAAATGTGCAACGGAGCAACGTTGCAGCTTTGCTACACAGTAGTAATTGGACGTGGCGAGGATCGCTTCGTTAGAGCCGGGTTTCTCTCGCTTGCCACCGGTCCGTCGGTACATAGGTATACATTGTAATACCCGAGGCTAAATGAACGAGACGATTTACAAAAAGTGTACGACGAGGCGCAGCGTTTATTTAACTCTCGCGAGCATTTTGTACGATGGCCGTAAACCTTGGTGCGTGCGTTCGTGTCGAGATCTCGTCAAAGACTGTAAATTATACGTGCTGGACGTACTATAAAGTACACCCTTTCGAGAGATTAGAGGGACGCGACCGTTCGCCACGCGGGGGTGGCCGAACCAACGCAACTCTGTAGATCCGTCTGTCTCGAGGCATATGTAACGTTCAAAGCGCGCAACTGTCGCGGCGATATGGATGCTTTGCACTCTCGGTGCAACCGAGAGCCTGAGTCGACATTTCACCATCAATCCTCTCCCGAATTAATTTTGCTCGCCGAACAAACCAAGCAGATGTTTTTCCTCTTTACTAATTGACCCTCGCGCAAATTTCATTGCAACAAAATTCTGATGTTCCTTTATATCACAAAAAAAAACTGTCAAACGTATCGAGTCAAGGAATGATATTGTTTATCCAGGAAATGGAAGAAAAAGAAAATTGTAGTTCGTATACAGTTTATAGACTTGCTAATCTAACTTTTTCTCTTCGACATTGTTGTTGACAAACACGCCAGCACAATGTAGCTCGAATCTTACGACGAGTGCATTCACCTCGCGGTCTGGAAGTCAGGGAGGGGGGGGGGGGGCAATTGCGCCCTCGTGAGCCTTGCGGTCGCGTCTCGGCACCTATACAATACGTACATCTTTATGCATAATATACACATATAAATACATGCGGTATTGCAAATGTGTGCATATGTTCATTTCTCTTGCCCAATGGTCGGTCGGAATTCGCGAATACGTTGGACACTATAAGTTGAAATCCTGCAAACAACCGGACACTAGAAATGCGTTGGCTCATACGAGAATATAACGAGAATACAACACATCACCCTGAATTATCCCACTCGTGTATAAATATCCGTACACACATACCAGCAATGCAGAAACATAAAAGTTCCGTAAGAAAATTTGCCCCGACACGATCGGACATAAATGATTTTTCTCGTCGACCGAAAATCGTAATGTGGCTCGGTTTTAACGCGTCTCTCCGGTACAGAGTTGCGTACAGCCCCGTGTGTTACCGAAACGAATGAGTGGGCGAGAAAACGGCGCGATAGCGTGTTCTCGTCTTGCTCGCCTGCCTCCCTCGCTACGTCTCCGCACCCCCCCCCCCCTCGCATTGAGCGAGCATACTCTCGGCAGCATGGGCGAACCAGGCTGATCATAAATTATTTCAATGCACCTAGCACACGCGAGAGCATACGAGTATTATTTACGACTCTTGGCCTCTGGTGCAACTCTCTTTTTCCTCCGTCTCGGTCACTCTCGCGAAGCCCTCGGGGAGGCTACACTCGAAGGCATCTCACGCTGCGACGACATGCGTCGACAGAGGAGGGACACACGGACACACGCAGAGGCACGGCCCATTCTCATTCTCGGACTCTCTAGGTGCAGCCTAGGCCGTGCAAATCCACCGGGAGAGGCTAGGATACGATTACATCACGGTATAAACAGCCGGTAATAGTGGCTCAAGGTCCATCGTGCGCATGCGGCACGACGAGAGGCTGCTCTTGCGTGGGCAAACGCGGATGCTTTCGGGCCAGCGCTCCCTCTCCGTCTCTTCAGCCTGCATGCAGTTCTCTCTGACTACCGACATCGTCGTCATCCCGACACTCGTGTCTGTCTCTCACTCCTCGTTCCTTCTCTTCGCACCTCGATCTCAACGGTCCGAGGGTATATACATAGATATCCGTATGTGTGCGTTGGTGTATTATACACACAAGACACCATTCGTCACGTTTGCGCGTTACTGCGGATACGCAAACGCCCCGATTGAGTTACGCTCTGGACCAATGACAATCAATTACGAGAGCAATGCTGGCAAGTTTTGTGAGAAAAAAAAAACACAAAAAAAGTAAAACGGTGAAAAATCAGCGATTACTCAATAACCAGGACTTTTTCGTCGCATCGCAGATTCGAAATTTTACGACCTGCAAAAAAATCGATGCGTTTTTTTTCTTGACTGCGAAAATACAAATTTGAGATTCAATACGACAATGTGAAACTTTTTTGTCCCGATGATCGAATACGTAACGACGAGGGTTCCTTGCTCGGGACAAAAAGTAAAGAATTTCCTGCCGCCGAACATCGAATCGATAAGGATAAATTGGATATCTCATTCGCCCTGTCTGATCTGGTACGGTCTGTTCTACTGACAACTAACCGCGCCAGCGAACCGGAGTAGGGGAGAGCGGGGCAAAATGGCACAGCGGGGCAAAACGGGATTATGAAACTGAACGCAACTTTCCAATAACTTTTGGATGGCAGCAATGGTCGCCCGTGGGGCAAAACGGGGTTGAAAAACTGGATGTATCGTTGGGACAAAATGGGGCATCCAAAAATGATTGGAAAATTGAGTTTTGCCCTCACTGTCCCGTTTTGCCCCACAGTCCCATTTTGCCCCGCTCTCCCCAACCAGCGCAGGCACAGCCGAGGTACATACCTCGTACACGCCGGGCCTCGTTCGACGTTCCGCCGCGCGAAAACAAGCCGATCGGCACGCGACGAACGCTAAATTACGAGCGCATATTGTAGCCTCCGTTCCTGAACGCTGCAGAGCGCTCGCGGCTACAGCTGCTACATCGCCAACGCTACTGCTGCGCCACGTCTAATGGCGATTTATCAAATGGGCGAATTTATTCTGCGCCGTACGGTGGGGAATGCGGAGTATCGGAGAGATCGGCCTGCATGGTAGTAGATTACGGCGGGTCGTTTGTGTGGCCTTCGAGAACGTATCTACTATGCGGAAGTGTGCACGGAGATGAAACAGGAAACAACGCCTTATCGTGGATCACTTATTTCATTTTCTTTCCCCAACGTTTCTCGATACCATTCTATCTGCGCGACTCTCAGATAGTTGAAAGAGTTGATTGAGTATACAATCAGTTTTGACAAGATAAATCTTAAACAGATTCGTCGGAATAAGAATATTGCACGACAATTATGGATGAATTAATCAAACATAAACAAACGAAAAATAGGTAAGAAAATAGGTGCGATAACAAAAACGTCGGTGGACAAGGTTCGATGTATAGTAATTGAATGAAAAAATCACGATGGAATTATCGCGTGTGAACTCTCAGAGTCTATTGGAATTCGATGCGAGGAGATCTCCGTAGAGTCTAGGTGTAGAAATCTATCAGTTTATTAATGAAATTGAATGTTTCAAGCGGAAAATCTTCCAGGCATTCGACGATGAAGGATCCGCCTAGTACAATTTCAGCCTCACTCGGGCTCTGCCAAATTCCATCGGGTTCGCTCCTCAACGTCGCCATCGCGCCTCGTTGATGCGCTATGCTCCGCACTCTCTGGCACCGTCGTAGTTTATCCGTTGAACCCTTTAAAAATAGTCGTTCATTCAAGGATCTCGCGAGCCAGACGCAGGCTAGACAGGCAACCGAGGAGACGTACACACATGCTCTATACGTATGCGCGCATACGAGTTGGGTAGGCATTCTAATCGCGCACGCGCCCCGACGCCAAACAAAGCGACTCTACGAAAATCCCTCTCTGTCTACGATGCTTTGACCCACGCACTAACGCATTACAGGCGTTTTTACCAGAGCGAGCAGGCACGCATAGAGTTCGTGAATTACTCGCACATTGTGACCCCAGACGCCCGATGCGCACGGCCGCATATTTGACCACAGTTACGTGCCTTTTGTACTTTACAGCAAACTCACTTCCGCACTGTTCCGTAGTTATTTTCAGTATTTTATTCCACTCCGATGAGATGAGTTCAACGAATTAAGTGAACTTTTACTCCCCAGAATTCTCTCTCTTTTTGTCAGAGAATTATGTTCCATCCGATAATGTATTCAAATATACAATCCGGTTATTTTGATGCATGGAAAAGCACTCAAATTTAAGGTAGGGTGGCATAGCCCCCGAACGGTTATCCCTCGAAAAAAGTAACGCCCGAAACGCATATCCCCTGAAACTTTAAACCACGAAAAATTAACCCCCAAAAAGCAGATCCCCCGAAAAGTTAGCTTAAATTAATTTTATAAACGGAAAAAAACTCTTCATACCGACAAAAAATATTTCATGAAAAATTCCAAGGCTACTTTCGAGTAAATTTTTTGCGTTTTTCAACAACCTCGAACGGGACGATAAAACGATTACAAAACTTTGCACACGCCTCTATTTTGTGTATTTTTTCCGTAGAACACGATGAGCGCCCCGGATTTTTCCTAGCTCCATTGGGCGCCGAGATGTTGACCTTTGAAAATCACAAAAATTTACGTTTTTTCCAAAAATGGCTAAAAAATGGAAAAATTGTTGTTGAATCGATTTTTTTTACGTTACGATTTTTTTTAAGGCTATATTCCACGTATTTTTTCCCGCTGATCACGAATATAATAATTATTTTACTACCAACCCAATATTTACCATTTAAATCCTAAAAATACGATTTTTCGTGCATAAAATCGAGACTTTCTTGAGAATGTCTCACTATACTTTAGCCCCAAAAAGGCTAGTGGGTTAGTATTCAGCGGGAAAAATACGTCGAAATACGTAGCAGTTCATTTAAAAAAAAAGAAAAAAAACATCGTCAAAAAATGCCAAGGCTGCCCGTTTCGAGTCAATTTTTTGCGTTTTTCAACTTCCTCTGATTACCGACACCGATCGTGCGGTGTTGAACAAATACGAATGTCAATTAACCACGAAATTTCCAGGCCAAACAAGCGAAAGGAACGTGCCGTAAAATCCACAAAAATGTTCTAAATCGTCGCGTGAGATGGTAGGCTAAAAATATTTTACGCTTATGTCACGCATTCCCGTGATAGTTATTTTTACGAATCCCTCAGTTCCTCAGCGCATATAGTACCTATACGCGTCAAAGGTACATAAAACATATATACGTATAGACATTACACATGTTTCATACACAAGAGTCTAGGTATATCGGAACCTCGGAGCCTGACGATTCAGCGGCTCGAGCCTCGAAGCGCTTTGCCAAGAATTTCGTTTTTGATTTGAGAACTCCTCGATGAACGTGCAAAGAACTCCTCGCGTTTTCAAGATGAAATTCCACGTGTTTAAAAGTTATGCGCGTGGTTCCTAAAGCCTGCCAGACGAGCCAGTATTTTTTACGACATAGTGTACACATACGTACACATGTATACATATATATGTGTGTATATTCGTGTCTCTGAATAGGTCGAAAATTCTCAACTCTTAGTTTTTTACCTTGAGCCCCTCTCGGGAAACGACTTTACATTTATTCTACTTTTGCCTCAGAAGAGCCAAATTACCATGGGCATGTTATTACTATTATTAGAAACAATATATATACACATATATTTATTTTTGTCTCTTGAAGAAACGCAATGGTTCGGAGTATAATAAGCGTACGAATCTCGAGAGTTCGATGGCCCGATAGCGTGTGTACGACCTGTGACCCGGCAGTTAACGTCCTTCGGACTTGTTCCGATGGTTACGTTCCTATACCAACGACTATACATCGCTGCACGCACGACCTGCGCCACGAGTATGACGAGGCTTCGAGAAACGCTTATCGTAGACCCGGGCGCTCGCTCTTTCTCTCTCTCTCCCCCCCTCTGTCTGGATTTGGGAAGGAAATTTCGCGAGTATCGGTCGAGGCAAGTGGTGCGCGCCGATGACGCACCCACCGGCGGCTGCTGCCTACCGGGCTGGTCGATGCCCTACTATACCAGCGTGCACTTGGCACCATTTCCGTCTGCGTACATCCAACCTACCCTGTTCTCTCGCCCTCGGCAGTGCACGGACCCATCTCTTCCCTCCTGCCCGCACCCTCTTCGCTGTTCCTCCACATACCTCCCCCGTTCAAAGTACTCCATCCCTCGACGTTCCACCATAACGACCTCTCATACACGTAACCTCCATTGGTATACGTTATAAACGCGCGCGTTTCTCGCCACTTCGCTTTCATCGTTCGATCACTCCACCTACTCAAGCCTCGATACGATGCATGTCGATCGCTGGAGGTGGGATGGCGACCGCAATGAACCGCGACCCGTTCGATAATTTAATGAGGCAGTCTTCACTTTGACCTTTATTTCCTCGGGTTTCGTTTGGTGTATTCTTGGGCTACTTTTTAAAAGCATTTGACGAGATTTCTCGTTGAGTTTTTGAAAAATAAATCGTAAGACGATGAGTAATGAACAACGTTTCTATTTTTTTTTTTTTTTTTTTTTGGAAGCAAAATATATCGGATTGTGGCGATGCTAGTTGAAACGGATTTTCGCAATTCTATTGCCTGGGACTACCCCAATAACGAGAGGCCGATGAAAGCAACCAATAGTAGCGGGGTAGGTGAAGGGTGAGTGGCAGGGGGGCCAGAAGCGAGTCGGTTGTAGTAACGTTACAATTCCCAGCGTGCCGGGAGCACCGCGGGACTCGCCCGTCTCGTGTCCTACATTTCAGCGCGCACACAGCGTTGCAGTTTTCGACACACAGATACATATACACAGACACAGAAAAGAACGTATCCGACCTACGTAAGTAAACGTAGCATCGATCGTTTCCAGCTAGTCTAGCGAGTGCCGAGATAGGCGTTTCTCGTTCTATAATATATGTACCAAGTATAGCAGGCAGAACCCGTGGTGCACAGAGCGAGACTATGAATAATTACGAGGTGTCTAATAATAATAATGACCGTCTACGGAGTTTGAATAATGGCGTTGAGATACAGGTGTGTTACCGACTGTTGTGCGGCGGATAAGCCTCCATAAACTGTCGTCCCTCTAGACTCGAAATCTCTTAGTGCACAGTCGACCAATTCTTTATCCATTATCATTTTTTAAAATCAATTGTCAGCTTTGTATCTATGTTTTTAATTGAACGAAACTTTATTGGCTTAATCGACGAATCGAGAATTCTGTTGTTTATTGTTCGACCTCAATCCGTCGATATTTTGAGTCCGGCAAAGCAGAAATCTTTTTAGACGAAGAAACGAGATATCCGTCGATCATGTTGTCGTTACAAAGTACAACAAGATCGACGGATATGTCGTTACTTCGTCTAAGAAGGTTTCTGCTTTGCTGGAGAGAAGGACGAAAATACCGCGAAACGATCGAGTGGTTCGAGTGAAATTATTATGCCTTCGGGGGAAGGTTCCGACAAGGGAATAACCGTCGGGCCGAACAGTTCTACGACTTCTTCCGGGTATGCCTCCGATGGTCTCCGAAACGTTTCTCACGTTCCGCGCAGCCTCATCGGGTGAATCCCATAGGCTTCGAACTGTGTCCCGACGCCGCAAGAAGTCACGGACGCACGAGGTCGAATAATCGGCCGGTCGCGAGGAATCCCTATCGGCAGAACGATAAACGGACTAAATATTCGCCTGAGCGAGGCTATCGGGACAACGCGCAGACTGATCTCGTTCCGCGTGTCGTATACCGACGGGGGTCGCTATCTTGTTCCTTTTCCCGCCGTCTCAGTCCCCTTAATGCTCGTTCGGCTCTACATAACCTCGTGACTACGCCTCGAGCCCCGCGTTCGTAAGAGCCTGCGAGACCGGGGGGATTTGCCCGTACTCGTTCGAGAAGTCCGTTCCGTTTAGTGCCGGAGAAACGAGCGAATCGACAGTTCTCGGACATCTACGCGAACAACGTTTCCACAAACTACACTAATTTTTTCGCGCATCTACCTTCTTACCGTATTTTCCTTCTATCCCTTATTCTCACAGCTTCTTATATCATCGTATAATAACCCAGTCGATGACGTTACTTCGACAACCTGAACTGCTAAAATTCGACTTTTTCGAATTCAAAACGGGATATAAAAGAAAATGATTTCCACATTTTTTCGTACAGTTTATAACGATGTAGGTATACAATGAGGATACAAAAGCGTTGTAGTATGAGTCAAAAAATTAAGTCGCGTGTCATTTAGTCGATAGCAGTACGGGCTCGAGACCCCCTGAGAAGCCCCAGGAAAATGGTAAATTCTGCGGGAGTAAGATAAGTTTATATGTGTCTACACGAGCGGAGTAAATCGCGATTCTTCTCACCCGCTGGCTTCGTCATTCGCCCAACACGCGCATCGACGCCGCTAGATTTGACGACGACGAGGACCGCTTCGTGAGGATTGCAAATACTGTTTGCCCTTGCACCATATCCTCTCCGGACGGTTTTGTTCGCTCGAGAAAAAAAAAGAAAAAAAACTCCACAGACACGAACGCCATGAATTTACATATTATTCAGCGGTACACTCGATAAAAACCGTTCTCAATATCACGGCAAAAATTATTGCTTTATCCAATAAATCAACGTTCACATCAAAGAACTTGGACAAAACGAATTGTAATACAGATATCATACATATCACCCATCTCCGTATTTTTAAAAAGTAAAAAATACAATTTTATGGTTGGGCGTAAATCGAAGAAAAATGCAATGCAAATAATATTTTTATTTTTTCAATCGTGTCAAGCTTGCCAGAGACGCAGTTACTTGCGAGAGTTTTGAGGGCAATGGGAAACATTCGAATTGGAAACGATATTTTTGAACGTACGCATGCCACACGCTGTATACGAGATTTACTCGCGCAACGGGCTTTCGACCGGGCGTTACCCCAGTGTAGGACTGGTAAATCGGGAGAAGTATGTGTGTATGTAGCGCAAAGAAGTGAAGAGGAGAGCGGGAGGACAGAGAAGTGTGGTAAAAAGGGGGTAAAAGAGATCTCGACGGTAGTGGCACGAGCATAGAGAATGATGGTTTGAGCAAATGAAAAACGGAGGACGAGGCGGAACCGCGCCAGTATCTAGGTCTGTGTAACGATTTTTAGAGTTCCGACCCCTCCGGCAATCGTCCAAGTCATAAAAAACTCGAGGCACCCTACCGGTAGTCAACCCAGCGTTGCCGGGGTTGCCATAGCGACTGAGCCCTTTACCGCCCCTCACACCGGAGATCTCGAGCCCTCTTCCTCCTACCCTTTCTCGTCACCGTCCTTTCCGTCTTTCTCCCTCGCGTTTCATCTCTCATCAATGCGCCCGGCTTCGCTCCTCTTCGCATTTCTCGTTGACCTATACAGCTCTTTGGTACACCATTTGCCTTCTATACCTCTGCACGTACCTCTCTCACCATCTCTGTTCCCGATCTACTCTACCATCCTGCCAAGCAACAGCACAGACGCCACTAAACCGAGCTCCACCATTTCCAGAGAGAATTAAATACGTATGAGGGTATACCGATTTCTAAGTTTTTTCTTTTTTTTCTTTAATAAACTAAACTGCATGAAATTCTCGTGCGATTGAGTATGTACGGAAATACTTGTTTAACTTGTAGAAAGTTCAATTGTCGAAAATTATTGGTCTGTCACTTCGATGTTTTTCGTTTATGCGACATTCTTCCTTTTTCGTTTTACACGCTTCTGCTATGCCACATTTTTTGCTCTCTTAGTAGGGAGCTTTTCAACACTCATAAAAATCGAATGCAAGCAGTTTCGTACTCTCCTCCGAAAAGCTTGATCCCTTGTGGATGTGTCAACGACTCAAATTGTAGTTCCCTCGTGTTTCCTAATCGTGTACGATACACACCTATTCAATAATATTTCCCTATCTCTGAGGTTGTCGACCCTCGTAATATGCTGCAAAAAAAAAGAAGAAAAAGGAACCAACGATGCCGTCGGCGCATGATCGTGTTGTTCGATGACGATGCTGGTCCGGCTGCGTTGGAATAGGCGGTCGAAGAAGCGTGACACACGCTCTTAGCCGAGGAAGTGAGAGAGGCAAAAGAGGGAGAGCGACGAAGGAACGGTGAGTACTACCGCGGAATCGTAAATCGAAATGTATAAGTACGCCATGTGCAGGAGAGAGGAGTCCTCGTAGGGTGTATATAAATTTTACTCACGAATGAATAATAAACGTGGCGGCATCGGGACCGCAAGTAACTCAGTACGCTGAAGCCTGAGGATACCTCATTGGTACGTATTATAGTATATGGCTTCGTACTTGGCATATGCATACGTATATATACACACACATATACATGGACCGATTGATATGTGTATGTATACACATATTAGTATACCAACTGCCATGGTGTACGAGGTCGAAGAGGGCACAGAGTGAGCGAGCGAAAGAGGTGGAAACACGTTGGACAAGGACGGAGACGTTGCATCCACCGAACGGCACAGTGTCATGCACTCACAAGGAGTAAAATGCGAAAGGACGTTCACCCTTTTATCTCGTTCCTCGAGCTCTTCCGAGCGCTTCCTTCGCCTCTTCACCATTCCCTGTGCACCTTTCACCGCGGGAAGGTACCTCTTTATACCCTATTATTTTCCTCCTGCGCTCTCCTCGGCCCGTGGCCCTTTGTCTCTGGCGCGAGACTGCTCTCCTCTAACGCGCAATCACTCGGAGGACCTCGTAGCGCCCGAGAGTCGGAAGGATAGTTCGCGATTCGACGACGGGATCGTTGCGCGACTCCGCTGCAAAGCTACGCTTCGGCGAGACGAGAGAGCAGGAGGACGAGTACCCTGGGGCTGTGCAATCGCGAATGCCCTCACCCTAAGTGTGCGCATGGACCGAGGGGTCCGGGTTGCGAAGCGATAACAATGCGAGAAAAATTAAATGAAAAAAATGTATAAGAATATCCGGACGATTTTATCGGTATAAAATCGTGCGTTGTTTGATTAACGTTGTTTATAAAAGAATGAAAAAAAATATGGTATATTTTGATTCCGTAAAGTGGTTTTTTTTTTTTTTTTTTTTTTTTTTTTTTTTTTTTTTTATCGTTTCTT
>JAPYZD010000782.1:0-56145 GCA_030522725.1 Ichneumoninae sp. B BG-2022a
AAATAATTTTTAAAATAATAGTACGTACTAAAAATAATTTCAAAAATAATAGTACATACTAAAAATAAATAGAAAAATAATAGAACATACTAAAAATAATTTCAAAAATAATAGTACATACTAAAAATAAATATAAAAATAATAGAACATACTAAAAATAAATATAAAAATGTAAATACGTACTAAAAATAATTTTTAAAATAATAGTACGTACTAAAAATAATTTCAAAAATAATAGTACATACTAAAAATAAATAGAAAAATAATAGTACATACTAAAAATAAATATCAAAATAATAGTACGTACTAAAAACAAATATAAAAATAATAGTACGTACTAAAAATAATTTTAAAAATAATAGAACATACTATTAATAAAATTTTAAATATTTAATATATAAATATATAATTTTTAATAGAACTTACAAGCTTCTGATAAAGTATCAAAAAATTTGTAGATTCTATAAAATTTAAATTTTTATAAAACTAACTTTCTGTATTATAACAAATTTGATTTTTCCATTTTTTTAATGATAAAATTGTTATAATTGCTTTTTCTCTTATGCCGCCACTAAAATAATAAAAAATATAAAAAATTTATAATCACCCGCCAAATAAAGAATATTGTTTGATAGAAAATAATCCTATATTATCGCGTACTGATAAAAAAACTGTTGATAATTCAATAATAATCCTAATTATAATAAATTTAAAATAACCTACCATAAATGACTAAAAAAAATTATAATAATTAACGAAATAAAAGATATCAAAGAAAAATTTAATATTAAACTACAAAAAGGACGATTACGATCGGCTAAACGATAAATATCTAACATAATAATTTTTTTTATGAGTCCCACAAAAAAAAAAATATATAAATTTTTATTTTGAATTTTCTTTCCAATTTTTAGAACTTGGTATAACAATTAAAATTGTAATTATTCTGAATCTAAAAAAAATTGATGCGCAATAACTAACATCAAAATCATCAAAGAGAGATATATTAATTGATTCCAGAAATTCTGTTTACTTCCAATATCGATACCAAGTAAATCTCGAATAAACTAAAAAAAAATTAAAAAAAAAAAAAAAAACGTACATCATTACCAAGATAATAATCAGAATATGGATTTGCTTTATACGGTATTTTTAAACCATCTAAAAATAATAATTTTTTTTTTTTTTTTTTTGTACCAAATACTAAATAAATGTAGGCAATATAACCATAGCGAAAATATGATAAATATTGGATCCATCTAAGTGGCCATGGAATATCATTTATTTTAATCACAAAACCAGCAAATAATAATGCTGGTAAAACCCAAAATTGTGCAGTTATTAATGCTACATCACTCTAAAAAAACTTTATTATTTTTTTATACTTACTGTATCAGCTGTTGCTGAACCTAGATAACCAACAGATACTGCTGAATTACACACTAAAAGTGATACGAGACAAGAAAGCAGGAATCTCATATTCCATACGTCGGTTAATTTCATCATGGAAAAAGTTATTCTAAAAAAAATTCAATCTTTTTCTCTTACATATTAAAAAGTATAGGGAATATTGTTTGAATTGGGACATCAGCAGCCATTTTAGCAATTATATAAGGTGATATATCAAGTAATCCACTTTCAATTTCACGATATATAACAACTTTCTCACTAGGGAATGTTGAACAAACTCCCACAGCTCCAATTAATCCCTATGTAGAAATTTAATTTTTATTTATTATTTTGTACCTGATTTGTTAATACAAAAAATGTAGCGGAAACCTTACTTCGAGTATCTTTCATTGAATCTCCCAATCTTAAAAAAAAATTTTTTTTTTGTGTCTTACTGAAAAAAAATGCATCCATACATGCATGCGATCAAGACCGTTTGAAAGAATCTAGCATAAAATAATATTGGGTCACGTCTATTAGCAGTCAAAGCTCGATAAGTCAAAACCCTTAATTGGTAACAGAAGGAGTGATGATACATTCCCAGAGGTACCCTGAAAGATGCATTCAGGAATTTATTGGTGACTTACAATCCCCGCTTTATTGGAGGTGTCTCACCACATGAATTCTGTGATTGCTTTGAGCAACACGACTTCCTGTCACTTCTAGGAGGCAGGGTTAACAGATCTCTCATCAAAGTATCAGGCGGAAGAAGAGGGCTGGGTGTCTGTTTGATTGCTTTTGGCGGAAAACCACCACTTAAATGCATTTTCATTGAACCGCCTGCTGCTGGAGGGGGACCGGGCACCTCAGATTCGGCGGGAGTCATTCTTTCTGCTGGTTGATGTTCTGTTAGGTTTAGCCCAGAGAAGGGAGGCTTGTAACGAACTTTTGGAGACAGAGAAATGGATCGAACGGTTCGGGGAACATACTTTTTTCGCGGTGGAAATCCATGTGTAGCTCGAAAAAAGTTAGACTTTTGAAATGATAATGATTTATGTGTAAGTGGCAGTCTAGGGGACGAAAATTTGAATGCTCGAATGAGGCTCTGCCTTGATTCACGTTTGATGTTAGAGAGAATTGAGTTTCTTGTAACGTCAGATAGGTCATGTGAGGTGTTAGGGAGCCATTCACTTTTCCATGATGAAAAGCGTGATGAAGCTCCAAATCCTCCGCAAGATAGAGCAACTGCTATACTTTTCTCAACCAATGATTTTGAAGACTCAAAAAATGCCAATCGTCCTCCTTCTGTCCACTCCTGCAGAAAAATATCGCCTTCAGCTTCCCATTTGTTAGCCCACTGATGAAGCTCTTCAATTTTCGCAGTTCTTAATGCGGGATTGTCGGGTAAACTGACACAACGAATTAGGAAGTCGGAAGGGTTTGCGAGTCTCGGGCATTCTTTGCCAAGCCTTGACATCCATTCAATACTGCCAAGGCGATCTCCGAAGTAAATCACCCTTCCTTCAGCCAATAACAAAACTTCATCGAATGTTGCAAATAACGAAGTGTTTGGTTGATGTAATGATGCTACAACAGTTCTACCAGAGGTAGCGAGGCGTCGTAGTGTGCCTACCACTGAGGCCGCCATCACACAATCTAGACCGGTAGTTGGCTCATCAGCAATCAATAATTGAGGATTTGTGATTATTTCAGTGGCAACACTCAACCTCTTGCGTTCGCCACCCGATATCCCAGTACCGTATGTATCAGGTATTCCTATCGGAGTATTGCGGCATTTCGTTAATCCAAGTTTCGTTAAGATGCTCTCAGCAAACTCTTCACGTTGCATCGCTGTTAGAGTCGGTGGCAATCGCAGTTGGATTTGTGTAATTAGATGTTCTTCAACTGTGAGTCTAGGAATAAACAGATCAACCTGCTGTATGAAGGCTGAGTGCTTTTTTATATCTTGAAGTTTGGTCATGGGGGTGCCGTTAATTTTAAGAACCCCCGACGTGTGCGGTAAGCGCCCTGCCAACACATTAAGCAATGTTGATTTGCCAGAACCAGAGGGGCCGATAAGCGCAACAGTACGACCAGGAATAAACGTTCCACTAATACCATTTAGAATCGCTCGTGGTTGACTTAGCCCGCGAGGTTGCGGAATACCGAAAACGGCCGCCAAAGAGGTCGGCATACAGCTTCTGACAAATTCGAAAAACCTGTTTTGAGACGAGGTAGATTTTGAATGTGCATAAATCGGAATGGCAAAAGCATCTGTGGGGGGATCTCTTTTAGAATCTATTGGGACGTCAATGGTTACTGAGGAAGGATATTTAATATATTTTTGTCAACTTAAATGAAAAGAAGAAAAAAATACGGGAGAAAAACAATATTATGTACCTGAGAGACGATCAAGATCAATTATTGCGCAATCGTCTGAATCCAGTGATGGAAGTGAAGAAAGTGGACCTGTCCCAAATGCTGAAGACGGATTGGGACTTGAACCCGAGGTTGCTGTGCCCGACATTGAAGATATTTTGCTATCCGTATTTTTAGGGGAAGAGAAATTGGGTGACCCAAATACTGAGGATCGCCTATTCCCAGTAGAGCCACTTAATTGAATTGCAGCAGCAGGCGAACTCATAGATGCGGCTGCTGCTTGAGTATTGGAAGTACACTCTGCATCGAATGACTGCACTTCACGAATCATGTTTTTATTATTCGAACAATATTCATTTTTTTCCAACAATGCCCCGGGCGAATTCCATGTTTCACGATTCTCCGCAGATGGTAGTCCAAAAAGCTGAGAAACCGTCTGAATTGCTTGCGCCAGTGACAATCCGAAATTCTCACCAAATCGGGGAGATTTAGTTTTACAACGTGGTAATAATCCAGCCTGAGGGGACTGGCCGGAGGAGGAATTTCGGCTTAGAAGCTTCGTAGAAGACTGTTGAGAATTGCAAATGACTCGTTGTTTTTTCTGTATCGATGACTCAATAGTGGAGACGCTCTGATCCTGAGATAGTATCTCAGCATATCGACTATCTAAGGAGCTTGAAATCAATGTTTCAATCGAGGTTTGTGAAAGCCGGGAAGAAGCTCGAGGCACAACTGCAGGCAATAGAGGGAGGAGAGAACGACGAAGCAATTCGAGACGACGGTTTTCAATGTTGCATGGTGTACTTTGCACTGACGCAGGAGTTGCTGCAGCCAAGATAGACGATGCATCCATAATCGCACTCGATTTCGAGCGCACAAGATTTCTAGCCGAAGTTGTTGAAGCATGTTGTTCAACTATGCGAGTGCAATAGGTGTTAACGGGTTTCTTTAAATGGGGAGAAGCCAAGCTAGCAGAGTTTATTTGCCTCCGAGGCGGCAAACGAAGAGAAGCTGGGAGACTGTTTGATTGCGGTAATGAGTGATCTCTCATTATCTTTACAAAAGGGATGCCCTGACCAGTAATTTTAAAAATTCAATGAGAGAGCTCTTTGTCCTCAGTGCGAGAGGGGTGACGAGCATTTTACAAAAATATCTATAAAATCCTGATAAACTCATATTGCCGTCACCAAAATCAGGTGAGAAATGCTGTTTGGCATCCAGAGACGCCACTTACGGGGTGAGGAAATATCTCTTTACTACAATTATGTTCTGGCATTTGAGAATAACTCTTGAAGCGACACCTCAATAGAATAATGTCAGAAATTTAATGATTTAAAGGAAAGGCTTGCATACTAAAACATTTAAGTTTCATTTTTCGATGTACGAATGCCCATAATACGATGGTCTACACAAATATCAGTGAACAAAATGTCTGCATTAATATGCAATTCAATAGATAAATTTGATGCAGAATTAGAATGCGAAAGAATTTTGCATGTAAAGGCTTAGATTTGCGGCAAGCCGATGTGCAAAGGGAGAGCAAGATTTTCCTTCACTCACCTATATGAGCTCTATTCTCGATTAATTGAGAGCCACGATATTAATTTACTTGCTTTGAATCCCATACAATTATTTGCATGAGATTGTGTGCTGGACTGAATATAGAGATGAGTAAATCGACCATTCATTGTATGCCCAATGAAGCACTGCGAGAAAAGCACTGAAGATTTAGCAAATGACAAATCAAATGATAAAACCGTAATTCAGCAAATCGATTGTTAATTACTTGATGCACACGTGACGCTGCGTTTGCTGCAGCATTCGATTATTGTTTAAGAGAAAGAGAGGTTACGCAGTTTCAATAGCTGTTTCCCAGAAAGCTTTGCGTGAAGCAAGTAACTCTTTTTCAGAGAGGGTATTGAAGGATTCAAGTGTGTAGAGAAGTAAGTTGTCCATCCCATTACTGAGATATTGATTATGTTTTAAAATTGACCTACGCATTTGCCCATTTTGCGTACGGGGATTCTGGAAAACTCTTGAGTCCTCTGCACCAATCAATGAATTCAGGCACTACGAACATTCTGAACAAGTCATTGGAATCACGCTGACTTGATCGTGACATGCTACGTACTTAGAATATGCAATGAGAATTTCAGGGGTAGCAGGGCCTAAAGCAGCATATATGCAATTGCGGCATTTCTTCAAATGAGAAGGTGGAGCTCGTTTGCGATTATTAATATTTGCATGTTGAAGTTGAGAATGAACTTGGAGAGCTGAATTGAAAAAAAAAAATACTTTCTAAGCGCATACCTAGATAATGAAGGCGTTGAACATGAGTAGGAAATTGTTGCGGTGCTTCAAAAACGTTATCTAGAATAGCCTGCAATCTTAATGTTTCCTCGAGCATGCGAGTGGCCGGCAAATCTTGCACCAACATAATGCTATTTGGCATTGGCGGCAGAGAATTTGCTTGTGATGGCGCCAATAACGACTCATCATAACGCAAAGGATGGTCATCTAGAATTTTGATTTCCTCTGGCTTACTCTTTAAACGTCTAGCAGCTTGAAAGATAGTATGATTGTGATGTAGATGATCAGTGATAGAATTAGTTAAGGGGTTTGAAGAGAAGAAACGTTTATCAAATACGAATGCTTTTGAGATTCTTGACATTGTTCTCAAGAAAATAATTTATCTATATCTCATGCTAACTCTCAATCCCATACTGCGTAGATTTTTTCTTTTTCGTATCCACTCTGGTTTTGTCAATCGAACAAAGCGTTTCTTAGGGAATTTGCAAACAAAGTCACCAAACACATTATGAAAATTATTCCATTTAATAGCTGTTGCGAAGGTTTTGACACTTTGTAATGAAGCCATAAAGATCCTAATGCATGCTCTGCGACAGGTGCAGTAATTAATAATTGAGATGCTTCGAACATATCTTAACAAAATAAATTGCGATATTGTTAGTGCTGTGTATTTGTTATCTTATTTGTTATCAGCGAGGAAGGCATTTTAGTGCAACAGCAAAAGTATTCGTTGATGAAAATACAAAAGTTATCTGTCAAGGTTTAACAGGAAAACAGGCTAGTATAGATCATGTAAATTTTTATCCACCAGGGAACGTTTCATACGGAGCAAGCAATCAAATATGGTACAAAAATGGTGGGTGGTGTTCATCCAAAAAAAGCTGGAACAAAATGGATAACACCAGATGGGAAGTATCAACTACCAGTATTTGGTTCTGTAGAAGAAGTACGTATTGTATAGGTCTCTCCAATGATTATTATAGGCAAAAAAGGAAACTAAATGCGATGCCAGTGTTTTATATGTTCCACCACCTCTTGCTGCGTCCGCGATTCTTGAGGCCATTACAGCGGAAATCCCCCTAATAGTGTGTATCACTGAAGGAATACCACAACATGAGATGGTCAGAGTGAAACAAGTTTTAAATACGCAAGATAAATGTCGGCTGATAGGACCGAATTGCCCGGGTATAATTAAGCCAGATGCATGCAAGATTGGAATTATGCCGGGCTCAATTCACAAGCCAGGCATTATCGGTATTTTCATGAACACAAACAAATAGATACGTAGGTATTGTAAGTAGATCGGGGACTTTAACGTATGAAGCAGTTAATCAAACTACGATTGTAAGAGAAAAAGAAAATTTTATATTTGTTCAATAGGCAGGATTAGGACAAAGTACGTGTATTGGAATTGGTGGTGATCCCTTCAACGGCACTAATTTTATTGATTGCTTAGAACGATTCATTGAAGATCCAGAAACCAAAGGTTGAAGAATTTTTTTTTCTTAATTGATTTGTGTACAGGCATTGTTATGATTGGAGAGATAGGTGGAAATGCAGAAGAAGATGCTGCACAATGGCTACAAGGTAGGTGGCCGTCAATGAACATGTCATTTTCAGATCATGCGGGTCATGGTAAACCAGTTGTTAGCTTCATTGCAGGATTAAGCGCCCCACCAGGTCGTAGAATGGGTATGTCATGTGTCTTAACAGTCAATCTAACTTTATAGGACATGCCGGAGCTATTGTTTCTGGTGGCAAGGGAACGGCAGAAGGCAAAATTGCAGCACTTGAAGCAGCTTCAGTTCATGTTGTACAGTCTCCGGCAGATATTGGCAAACGAATGCTGCAAGTTATGGTAGAAGAGGGACATGTAAATGTCAGCGACGTATCAGCTGCCGCAAGAAAGTATGCTTCAATATGAGCATTATGAAATGATATACAGAGCAAAGTTAAACTCGAGTTTTTAAAAAGATGAGTGCAATGCTTAGCACTGAGCGCTGGCAAATACGTTGGGAAGTCTTCTTTGAATAAAGTTAAGAAAATAAGATACATAATGTGCATATGACAAAACTAATAACTACAAAATTGAAGTTGGTTTTTATGATGCTTGGCTTGAGGGATCAAGAAGTGGAAAGCAAGGAGAAGGAAGTTGCGCGCCGCATTTTTCAATTTTAACATTCGGCACCTTCCCACCGAAGGAATTTTCCAGTTGTGTTCTACTAATATCTTTTTTTAATTCATGAGAATAGCTGTCGCCTAATATGATAATTCGGTCCTTTGTATGTGGAACAATTATTGGATTCACAAACATATTCCACCATAGACGTATCGGCGGAGTCATATTAACGACAAAAACTCTATGCAATCTTGAAGGATAATGCTTTTGCAGTATTCTGATATAAGTACTGTTGAATGCAGGGAGGGAAAAGACGGAGAGACCTCGAAAATCTAAAATTGCAGTTATTTGCTCAATTTTGCCAGGCACTAGCTTAGATTTTATTATATACTCCATCCAATAAATTAATGTTTGAAATACAAAATCTGCGCTTCCGGGACTGAAATTACGCAATCTGCCGATTATTATTGGTCTGAATCTTCGATCTCTACCGCAAATATAGAATACAGGCAAAGCGTGTAATTGTTGCTTTTCATTCATAAAATTACTTATACTGATTGGAAATTGTGATGCTCTCCATTCGAGATTGCGAAGACATCTGTACATAAATGTCTCCACATTCCAATTGCACCCTTGCAGAAATCTCAGAACCTCGGCTGTAGACTGGAAATTTGTCCCTTCTAGTGCAACACCTTTCTCATGGAGTGCTTGATAAGCAGCAGCTACTGCATTCTCCTCAAATGGTTTTAAGTGTACTCCGGAGAAAATCATTCGTCTGAATGTACCTTGTTTAAAGCTACCCCTACACTGTTGTTCAGGCTTTGGAAAGTAATCCACTAGACAGTCTTCTGCCGTATGGGCCTCTGCAGTTTCAAAACACGCACTTGACGTCTCACTAGCTGATTTGCTCGTACTCGCCATATTCTGTTGTCTGAAACTTGATGACTCCGGACAGTAACTGCTGACTTGTCCAGTTGTATCTGCTGCATTTGAACTAATCGGATACAAAGTATTAGTTGAAGGGTTTTCGATGGAGGCGAAAGATTCTGAAACTTCATTGACCCCCTCAAAGCGACCTTGCTTGCTGGCTGTCTGGATATCAAAATTTTGAGCTGATGGAAAATCTGGGGTGGTTCTATATCTTGTTAGTGGGGGAGAAAAATTTTTAAAAATAGGCGAGACATCTGTTGCAATTTGGGAGTTACCTTTTTCTTCGGACGAAGAAGTAGTTATTATTGGAGTGCGTTTACGCGGCGAACTCAATGGAGCAAAGGAAGGATAGGCGCAAAAGTTCGAAATTGAATTGACTTGCGAAGAGGGAGGTTGTATCCTCGATGAAGAACCGGAAAGTGTATCATCAATATACAAATTTATAGGAGGTAAACATGGACTAGCGTACTCATTCGAGCTCGGTGAGGATGATCCTTGAGGAACTGAATCCGAAGCATTCTCACAACCACTGATAGTTGAATCTGAATGACTTTTAAGTGAACTGTAATTCTTTTGCTGACTAACTGAATTATGTTCAAGTCGAAATCTTTGCCGATGAGAAGAATGCTCAGTTTGATTACGTAATGCATTCAATTCACGAACCCTAACCAAGTATTCCTCGCTTGAAGCATCTAAGAAATCTGGGAGAACCGCCTCTACAGGTTGAAATGCTTGATGTGTAGTTTTACAAGTGACGCGCAAATTAGAATAATTCTTAGCGGGTACTGCATCGCCTCCGTAATGAGTTTCAAGCTGTGTGAGATCAATCCATTCTTTAATATTATTGATTGAAATAAATTTTATCAAACTTCTGACTCCCGGACACAAACCATGCAAATAATTTGAGATTTTTTCTTCGGCATCTATTAGAAGATAGCGGCTCGTATAACATGGAAAATAATTATCTATCGAATTGAGAAATTTACACAATGTTGGAACATCAGTTGCTTGAGACACCTTTATCATAATGAGCCATTGTTCTGCTATTCCATCTATGAATAATTGTGCTTTCACGCTTTCCAGTAAGTATGATGCACATGCCAAAGCGTCTGCAAATTTCAGATTGTCAATCATATTTGGCTGAATTATGATTACTGGCTCGCCATAACGAGAGCATCCGAACTGATAGATAAGCCCTGAACCCGAGAGTTTTTTAAATTGCTCCCCTTCTATTTGGTGCTGTCTCATTGATTGTATTTCTTGAAGCCTTTTTACGCAAAGTAAAATATCTCCTTGACTACTATGTATCAGTCGTAATAAGAGATTCTGATCTTCTTGATTTGTCGGAATAACTTTGGTTAATTCCTCAAGTGCCATACGCTCGAAGGCAAGCAACCCTTCCGTTGAACTGAAAATTTTGCGCTTAATACAGAGACGGTGAAAAAAGGAATTAGGTGGAAGTGTTTGAAATAATTCATCTCTTATGCATTCAATACTTTCATCCGTCATAGTTGGTGTATACTGAGGTCGTGCTTGATAAATAATGGTCGGACCTATTTCTGCGATATCAATGGTGTTATTAGTTGGAATACAAAACTTTACATAATCTCTTAACGATGGGAGTACTCCTCCATAATTAATTTCTAATTGACTCGAATCAATAAATTGAAGTATATATTGATGTGTTGAAACAAAATGCAAATTACGATAGAAGAAATAATTATCTTTATTTGATAATAACACATACTGGAAAACATCAGAGTCGCACTTGATTAAAAAAATAGCTGCTATAAGGCCACAGAATAAAAGATTAATCTGATGTATAAAATTAAATAATGATAATTCATAAAATCGACAAAATTCCATATCAATAATAATTACAATTTGTTCTACTTTTCCAGGCTGAAGTAAATGTGCTTTTATTAAGGATATAACATATACAACTACATTTATAAATTTATCACGTCCCAGGGACGCGATAAATTTACCTCTACAGATTAATATAGGATGACCCCAATAAGAAAATCCGTTGCAATAAACGGCGCCTAAACTTCTTATTTTATGGTAATCTGACATAGCTTCTCTTTTTTTCCATGTCCCAAACCATTTCCTTTGTTTATTATATATATTCTTGAATTCAGATATACCTGAGCCACGACATATTTCTAAAAGTGGCAACAGGACGCTGCTGCTGCTGCTATCAAATGGTGTCTCAGATGATTCAGGATGTATAATTGAAAGTGCCCAATCTAAGGTCACTTTTTCGATAAGAGTTAATCGTTTTCCAACAAATAGTGCACGAATTGGTAACTCAGGAATAGCCTCTTCTCTCTTATTTTCTTCTTCTTCTTCTTCTTCTTTTTGATTAATTTTGATGTTTGATGATAGTTTCTGATGAACTGACACGTTACTGTTGATCTTCGAGCCAGAATAATAAATATCGGGGTATTTGCTATTTGATGATGAATGACTTAACAAATCATTAGTCTGTTCTAACCATGGATAATGATCTGCTGGATAATCAAGCTTCTGAGATATTACTGTCTCTGATGATGCCGAATCTTTGATCTAAAGAGAGAAAATCAATGATATTTATGAAAATTATAACCTCGCTAGAAAGTTCAGATCTCAGTAATGGCCCGAAATCGGGCGTGGCGATATCTTCTCGTGACATGTTACTTTTTTCAGATTGCAGTCATCAGGTGATCAGGTAATATTGAATCAATCAAACAAATAACGTGCAAAATACTTAAGATCAAATTTATTATTGAAAAAAATCAACATAGAACGACATGCATCAAAGGCAATAATATCTTATTTTTTCTACATAGGTTCTACTGTTACACATGACTCAAGTTTTACTTAAAGCTTATGATATATCACAAGGAATGTAAGTGTGACTTTACTCTCTGTAAGTCTGTTCACGAAAAAAATGATAATGAAGCATAATTGTAGAGTGTAAATAAAAGTGGGGCTGTTTTCAGGGCTGCAAATCTCTCTCAATTTTGTATAAATGAACGAGTTGAAGGGATATGGCATACTGGAATAGTTGTCTTTGGAATTGAATATTTTTATGGTGAGTTATGGCAATGTATAATTTATATGAAGGAGGTGGAATTCAGCAAATGTCTGCAGCTCAATTTGAAGCAGCTTATAACATAAGAGCCACAAGAGAAATCGTACTAGGTGAAACCAAGAAAAGTCTGCAAGAACTTAATGAGTTAGAATTACAAATTATTCATTATACTTAGATTCTTAATAAATATTAATTCACGTTTTACTATGGAGACCTATGACGTAATAAGATGGAATTGCAATCATTTTAGTGATGAATGTTGTAAATTTCTTCTTGATGTTGGAATACCAACTGAATACCTAAATCAACATGAACAATTTGAAAGGCATCCTTTAGGAGCCAGTATTATACGAATGATTGAGGTGATTTAAGTCTATCATATCAATAGTGCTGCTATTAGGGCATGGCAAATCCTATTCAAAATGTCACAACAGCAAATACACAGCAGCATACACAAATTGCTTCTTCATTACCTGATTCACAATTAGGAAATGTTTTAAAAGAATTGCTTTCAAATTCAGATATTGAAAATAACTTTAAAATTATAGAGTATCTAGAAAATATTGCAGGAAATTTATTGATGCATTCCACAGACGAAAAATATAGAATTATTCAAAAATCTGACAATCCTCTATTGAATATGAATTCTACTTTAAATGCCTTAAAGGCAATTGGTTTTGAATGTGATGATAATAATAAATTTGTATTTCCTATGGTGAATGCTCAATCATTAAGAAAACTTAATCAAGATAGAAAACTACTTCAATCAATACTACGTAATAATAACACAAGAAGAGGGGAATTCAATCAACCGAGGAATTTACAAACAGTATGTTGATTAGTAATTGACAAGATTTCTATTAGGATGAAAATACTTACAATACTCAAATTATACAATTGGAGGGAATGGGGTTTAATGATAGAGAAAGCAATTTAAGGTTAGAATAAAAAAAAAATAATTAGAACATTTCAGAGCATTAAGAGAATCTAATGGTAATATAAATCGTGCTTTAGATATACTTTTTGAAAAAAATTCTTAATAATAATAAATTAAAAAAAAAATTCTTAAGAAAAATTTATATAATTTAAAAAGCGTTAAATTTTTCAGCTGTCACATTTTGCTATCATAACGGTGAAACCTATTATTAGCATCTTCAACCTCAAACTTGAAGTTAATATTTTCAACATGTGGATCTTGACGGTCCGAAGGTACTTCAAAATGATAAACAATGTCAGTATCGGCTGGAGCAAAGCCTTTACTTGGAGTTCTATAGTTGTTATCAATGCGATATTCTTTTGTATGAATTCCAGGATGTATAGCTGGTTTAGGATATTGGTTACCCTTCCCGTTGTTTTCAACAGTTATTACATCATATATTTTATTCTCTGCGCTCTGACTTCCAGTATCAACGAAAATGTCTTCACGGATTACATTGTTGCGTTGACTGTTACCGGCTTTTCCGTAAAGGTCATTAGTATAGCTATCATAACTATTTTTTCCGAAGGAAGGTCTTTGAAATGAGGATCTATCTTTAGATGTCACAGGGAAGCTTTTGCTCTGTTTGTGAGGGTAACCAGCAGGCTGGCTGTCTCTTGTAATGATCTCTACTACAGGTTCATGACCTTGAGCTGCGTTGGTATATACTCCTATTTGAGATTGCGTTTCTTTGCCATACGCTGATGAACCGTGCCTATCATAATGAATTTCTTCTACAATTGTGGGTAATGGTTGCGGTTTTGCATAGCTGGAACCCGTATCATGATGTACAAAAGTGACTTCGCTTAAATCGCGATCTTGCTGTGGACTTGCTATTGCGATAGTCCATCCCGCAACTACTGATAATAGTATCAACTTCGCTTGCATTTCTATCTTAATAAAATATCGTTACGTGATTTCTCTTTTCTCGTAGTGTTTGAATCGCTCGTTCAAATTTGTTGAGTCGACAAATAATTGTTTCAAAATTTTTTTTATTTATTTTACCGCATAGTCCATCGCTTCAAAGAGCGCTTGATCAACCTTAACGATAGATCTCATCTTATTTTGTTTATCTCAAATTTTAAAATACCTGCCGAGTCATTTGATCGAGAAAGGCTCTGTACATCTCTGCATTTATGGCGTCCTGAGAGGCAATTTCTAAAGTTCAGACGAATTCACCTCCTCTTGAGCGCTATCCGTATTGCGTTTTAGATTACTCAATTCCTCTAACTCATATGAACTCCTGATGTGCAATTAAGTCCTGAATCGACTCTCACCAGGGTGCCTCAGGGCTTTCCACATGGACGTTCAATGGCGGTGTAACGCGTCCATCATCTCCTAAGAAATTATTTTCAATTTGTTGAGAAAATCGTGGCGCGTTGAAATCGTGGCTGAATTTCGCGGGCAGCTCCTTTCTTAAATCAACAAACGTGTGACGTAGAAAAGTGGCTGCCTTATGCTTGCCAGCGCCATTTAAATCTATCAGTAAGACAAAAAGTTTTAATCTGGAGACAATATTTCTCAAGTTCATCTTTGGAAACTTTTTTATCATAAGTTGCATCAAACAATGTTAATTTTTGTAAGCCAATCAAATAAGCTAGTTAAAGTTAGTCATCGCCACTTAGTGGTCTCTATAATATCGCAGTTGTTATTAGATATTTTGGCGCCAGAATTCCAATGTGGATCTCCCAAATGGGTGCACGATAGGTGCAACACCACTTGAAGCGAACGTGGCGTCAAACAATCAGTACTCTGTACAAAGTTCATTTTGCAAGATAGACTTTGAAAAAAACTTCTATAAAAGACAATGAAAGTAAAAATATTTTTTATTTTGGCTGCCTGTACTGCCCTAGTGCTCGCAGATGTTGAACCAGCCATGATGGGTGCTGCGCCAACAGCTGAAGCTCCTGAGGAAAGCGCATTAGAAGTATCTGGTGAGGTTCAAGAGATGGAAGAACCAATGGTGGATTCTGAATCGCGTGAACTCCATCACCATCGCAACTGCGGAAAGGGGAAGGGCTGTCAGCAACAACATCACAACCGTAATTGCGGCAAGGGCAAGGGAAAAGAAGCTGCAATCCCTGTCATCCCGGTTATCTCAAAGCAGGTCGTTTATGGCAAGCAGCAACATGTTGTGCCCACCGGAAAGAAGTACTAAGTGTTCGTGCAAATTTTTTAGTGCTATTGCAAAACTGAATCATCATACCCTTACATAATCAATGAATTTATTATTATTAAAAGAATAATAATTATACGTTGTCAATAAGACAATGAATTATTAATGACACGAATAAACTTGAATTCTACGCAACTAGCCTTATTTAGCCGTGGATTACATTGCTTAGGATCTGTAGGTCGGGAGCTAGAACTTGAAGTCACTACAACCGGTTTACGACTTTTTACTGCAAATGAAGCAGGATCAAGTCGTTTACTTTTATATTACAGACCTTCATTTTTCGATTGTTTTGATGTAATCAGCAGGGTATCAGGTGCTGTACTTTTATCATCATTTTTAAGAAGTTTCAACTGGCCAAAGACGTTCCATTCTCCAGAAAAGACGATACTAATTTTTGAGGGCTATGAAATTAGAGTGGAATTTCATACAACTTGGAGTTTGCGCACTCATACTTTCCATTTACGTAAAGTTTCAATCAGAGAACCACCCAATGTCATTTGGAGACGGCGTAATAAGATTTGCGTTAATAGCCCGGAAAAATTGGCAGCAATGTTGCGACAATTTCAGATTAGTAAATCCCAGGAAGATATTTCTTTTATAGGCGATAGTTCTGGAATTAGTGTAAGCTTTCTTTAAATAATACTTTTTTAAGATTGAAAATTATAATTGTGCTGAAGATTTGAGAAAACGTAGAACTAAAACTCAATTGCCAGCTATGTTTTTTGATGAATTTAAAATTGGTAAAATTTTTTTTTTTTTTTTTTTTTAAATCTTTTAGATTCTTCAATTAATTCAACACAACCAATATCTATTTGTCTTAAAGAATTACAATCAATATTGAATTTCTGTGGTTAGTTATATTGTACTCCTAAAATACATATTCATAATTATTATAATAATTAAATACTCTATAGGTATTCTTATATTTTATTTTAAAATGTATTATTATAAATAATTTATTATTATTTTTATTTAATCTCCGTAATTATTAGTTTATCATCAAAATTATTATTTTTTTATTACGAAATTTTTTTTAAATTTAATATTATTTTATTTTTTAAATTAATTACTAATGTATGATTAAAAATTCTTTTATATTTATAATCAAATGTATTATCAAGTTTATTGTAACTTAATTATTATACGTATTATATTCTTAAGTTATTGTTACATCTATTATCATTTTTTTATTTACTTTATTATTAATTTATAATCAAATCTATCATGAATTATTAATTTTTTTCAAATAAAATTTTCAAATTAATTATAATGTGAAATAATTGACTTTATTATAAAATGAACCTTAGAATGAATTTCGTTATACTCACATTTAGATGAGATAAAAATACCTGTGCATATAACATGGCGTACACCTGGATTACCTGTGATAGTTTCCGTGAGTGTATATTACAAAATTTTCTGTTAGTTTAGTGACAAGTCTTATTTTTCAAGGCATGAATTCAATCCAATAATTGATCTTAAGTTGGGTGAGTATTTTAGAAAAATGATCAAATCTCAGATTCTGGATCTTCATGGAAAGGTCTTTTATGGCTAAGTAGCGCGATGACGGTTAGATTTTTTTTTTATGAAAAACTTATAGGAAGCTGGGACGTTTAGTGACTCATCTGATATTACCGAAAATCAGGAAAATTTTGTAGAAGAAACACAACAAGTCTCAATTGAAAAAATTGAACGATCACAAAAAAATAATTATATTGATTCAAATAATACATTAGATTTGACTTCTTCAAATTCTATTAATATACTGACAACTAACATTAATGAAGATAATTTCAGCAAGAATCAACCTGATGAAGAAAGAAACATTTTAATATCTTCTGATGATGATTTTGCGGATCTCATAGAGGAATTTGCTGCTGATGATGGAAAGTCATCAGATAATTCAATCTGTCAAAAAGATTTAGTATTTTCACAATCATTTTTTCAGCCTCCATCAACATTGCCTCCATCAACATTGGAAAGTAAAAAAAGTACAGGATCAAAATCTCCTTCAAACGTTTCCTCAAAAATTTCTCCTCATGAAATTGATTTACCATTCACTACAACAACCAAAACAATTACTACTTTCGATCCTTATGATTGGAGCCAACCCTCAGATCTGATAGATGAATTTGTAGACATTCCAAATTCCATAGGACCAAGTACACAAACAATACAAGAAGATTCACTTAATTTAGATGAAATTCAACAAATTTTGGGAAATGATTGGTGGAAAGAAATTAACTTATGGTAGCATAGTTTAAAACGTTTTTAATATGAAAAAATGCACAAACACATTTGATATATTTTATGAAATATTTAAAAATAATTGGCGACAAAAATCATTTTATAGAGTTCGTATCTATTCATTTCCAACGCTTAACATATACATATATATAGATTATTTACTTAATTAATATTCGGGTAGCAAACTTTTTGTGTTTGATTTTTTTTTTTAATTTTTAATTTTCGAATTTTTCACCATCTTCATATAATGACTACGTGGCGTGAATACGATGACTCTACTTCTTTCGCTCAGCCACAACAAAGAACATTCTATTCTTCTTGCGGACAACCAAGAGTAAGTGACTTGTTTAATGCATGCAACCCCGCTGCAGCAGAATTTAGCGCCCTCTCAAAGCCCACGCGCGGGATTCGTCGCAGCTGAAGCCGTTGCAAATGAGGCGCCATACCAACAGCAACCATTTTATAATGCTACCGCATCCGATTATCGTGTCCAAGGAGAAGTTTCGCGCTCACCGCAATTTAACTTCCGATATCCGCCACCTGACTGGAATATTGGACAGCAATATGATAATGGCCCAGAATGTACGTGCTACACACAATTTGACGATAAAAGTACTGGCAAATGGTTTGAGCAATTTAAGCGAATACGCGCAGCAGCATCTGTCATACCGAACAAAATGAATGATGCGCGAGAGGATATCTGTGAAGCAAAAGAGCGATTTCTTGATTGGATATCACCCCAAGCGGATGGTTACGGGTATCCTTCGATGCCACCCCTTCCTTCATGCAATAACATTTGTAGCTGCAAGCAGCCCACGAGGATTCAATTAATACCCGACGTGTCATGCAACTGCTGTGGGTCTCCAGGTGTTCGTTGTGGTGCTTGTTTCGGGATTTCGCGAACTTGCCCTACATGCTTTCAGCCGGCCACAAAAGGCCATTGTATACTGCCATGTAGAAGATCACCGAAGCAAGAAGTCACTCCTGAATTGCTAGTCACAAGTGTGGGACCATTCAAAGAAAAAGTTTTGCTTGAGAGTAAACGAGGTCGCTGGACGAGCGATTGTTATGACTCTCTCAGAGGAACAGCTTTTGAATGCGGGCTACATATAGGCTCTTTCTGTACTTGTTGCCGCAAGGAACCTCCGCCTGCCCCCGTTCCTGGGCGCCCTATACAACGGCTATTTCCAGGATTTTTCCCCGAAACGCCACCAAAAAGGTTAAAGTTTCCTTGGATCTTTTGTTCTCCCAAGATGCAGGCTTATACTCCACCTCGTGGAGGCTTGGTTGGTGTCGCCGAGGATCTAGCTGTTCTGGGAGTTGGAGCGGCTGGTATGGCTGTAGAAGCGGGAGTTGATATCCTAGAACAATGTGCAGGACTACCAGAAAGCCAGCCAGCGCAATGTCGATGTCAATGTCCCCCACCCACGTTGAGGTACCCAACGAACGGTGTTTATGATGATCCACCGGATGCACCAACTTCAGCGACGGGTTGGCGATTGCTTGATGCTGTTAACAACTTTCTTGACGCGTTAACAATACCACCACCTACGAAATCAGCGTTGCTGCCGGAACCCAAAACTCCCGATACAGAACAGACCGGCAACCCTCTTATCGATACGGTTAATAACTTTCTAGACAATATCCTTCCACCGGAAGATTCACCAAAAGAGTCCCCTTCCCGACCGCATAATCCATATAATGCCCTTAAGACCTACTTGTATGAGAAACCCAAAGACCTAAAAGATTATGATCAGCAAACACTATTCCCATGTTTTGATCGTGATGCTACAGGGAAGTCTTTGGCGGATAAGTATCTACCAGATGTTTGTTTCGGGGAAGGAATTCATGATATAGACACATCCTCTAAGGAAATTGATTATGTAAACTTCAACATAATTCCAGCTACAGCGAAAGGATCTCTAGCTACAGGCGCTCGTACTGCTTTGCCAGCATATTAATTTATTTTTTTCAATGCCATATTTTGATTAGACCATCGCGACTTCCAGTTATCAATAACTGCGCTGTGTCTTCTGTCTCTGATGTCCGCTGACGTAATCCAAGAACTGCACTTATCGTACTGGCATGCGTGGGATAAGTGATTCCAGTGGTGGGCCTGTGTATAGCTGAGGGACATAAGGGCTCTCCAAAATCTTGAGGGCCTGAGCCGTCTGCAACTCGCAAACTTTTCCAGATATCGAGTGCCGTGAGCTCACGTCGCAGAAGTTTTAGCTGGTTATTTCTCAATGTCAGCACCTTATTATCATTCCAATTGCGCTCAACGGTGCACAAGGGATGAAACATCCAAGGAGGGCCACTAGGAGCAGATGAATATGATGTCGCGTCTGCGTCTCCTGTCCCAATGACAATGTAAGAATCCTCACAAGGGTTTACCATACTCAATCGACGTACTTGCCGGTCTGTTCCTGCACTTAGCAAGACTTCAGGTCCGTCTTTCCACAAAGCTGTAACGGAGGAGCCGAAGTCTCCCACGCCAGGAGTTGGTAACCATTTAACTTGACGCTTTTCTACTGCGCTGAATTGAACGGTATTGACTGGCTGCAAGGGGGAGCAATCTAGAGTTAGATCTGTTGAAATGAAACTCCAGTCATACACGCCTGAAAGCGGGTCTACTGACACTATATCATTGCGACCTGTTGCGAGCGCCAAAATGACATTCTCCGAACCAAAACCCGAATCAACTGCAGCAAGAATCGATATTCTACGATTCAGAAGCGTGCATTCCAGACATTTAACGGGTAAGCGAAATCGTAGGTCATATGTAAAAAGGAAGCCACCCAAAGTGCCAACACTGAGATTGTATCTATTCGGAGTGACGCTTATTGTGGAGGGCTGTCCTGCCCAGTGAGGAGTTTCAAAAGAACTAGAGAGATTAGGACTACGGAAATCCCAGCAGTTGAGATGACCATCTCGATGTATAGAACAAATCAGATCCTCGAATGATGTGGTTTCAAAGCTTTGTACATCAACTATTGCTGGGTCACGTACGAAGGGCGAAGTACATCCTTCAAAAGCCTCTTCTTTTGGTCTACCATGAACTACATGCCAATCAACATTCCCATTAGATCCTTCTAAACTATAAGTCGCAACTGCGCCAAGACCTGTTCCAACGACTACTGCGTTTCTTCTCGTATGAAATTTGAAAGCAGTAGGAATGTACGGGTGATTGAATTTTATAGATCGCATACATGCTCGGGGTAAATCCTTTCCCAACAATTGCGCATTCCAAATATGTAAATGACTGGTAGCAATGGACGACCCTTCATTTAAATTCTTGATTGAGGCAGTAGACGGTTTAACTCCCGTGATAAGAATGGTATTATCAGAGGACGAGGTAAGTGATACGGATGATTCATAGTTAGCACAAGCATTTCGATGGTGATGAATGGTTCCTATTAGAACTCCGCGTGGCCTCCATTGATGCTGCTTGTTATTGTAGACATCGGCCGGTGATTGGGACAGAGCTCGACACCCATCAACTTCACGTTTCTTAATCGATGTTCCTGTATCAGATGCTATCTCGATGCCATTGCTCCTAGATGGCGAGACCCGATTAAATGTAACCACGGTTGTTGATGGAAACATGAGCACTCGTAAACGCCAATCAGAGAGAAAAGGTGCTCTGAAAATTGCGTTGTCTAAAGAGATACATAGTTCATCAGCTCGTCTGCCAAAGTGTGAATGGAAAGGAGGATAATCCAAAGCCAGCTCTGTGCGATAAAACAATGCAGCGCTTAGCTCGGAGACCTTCGCTTCACTTGAGAGAGAAATATCACTCAGCTCTTCCGGCGGAATCGATGGTAGGCTGCTAGTCGTGAGAAATCTTGTGAGCTGTTGTATCGCGCTGGGCTTGAATGCCTGAGAAAAGTCAGCTTACAGCGACACATCTGATCGCAAATTGCGGAGTTCTGTAAAGTACTGTCTGTGCGAAAAGACATAGTGTTACCTGACGAATATATGGCACTAGAAGCTTCTGAATTGGGGACAGAAAATCTTCTTCGCCCGCATTAGATTGAAGCTTGAAAGCCAATAAATACAATTCTCTTCGAGTAAGCCGATTGCACGGTTTTTTTTTTCCAAATTCCAACAAATCGGTTACACATTTCCAACTTTTGCGATAACAGGAATCCAAGAAAGGCTTTACAATCGGCAACAAATATGCGGTTGATTCTATGTGATCTTCTTTGAAAGATTTCTATCAATACGTAAAACTAATTGATTCTTACCTTTTTTAAGAGATCGAGTAAGCATCTTGCATTTGAAGAAATCAATTTGTTTGCATGAAGTGTCAAAGGAAGTGTTTTTCCATAAAGCTGTGTAATGATATGTAGCAATCCAGATCTGCTTATGCTTTTATTCCCTTCACTGTAATCATGAGCAAAGATTTTGAGTAGACCAATCAGTGAAGCTTGAACTACCTGAAACGATAAGAAACCGTTTACTGTTAGCGTACCAAATCGTCTGAGTCTCCTAGAGCGCCCTCAAAACATGGAACCAGTATAGGCATCACATGAGGTGTTCGCAATTGAGACACTTGGAGACAGAAACACAAACGCACTGAAGCCTCAGGTGAGTTCATAAAGCTTATCAAATATGGTAATGTTGATTCAGTGATATCTTTAGGGCTTAACAGACAAGAAAGCGTCTTAACCTACTACCATAATAATTTTATCAGACATACCGAGCGTAAGAGAGCAATTCTTATTTCTGGTTGTGCAGATGAAAGTAGGGAACGTAAAAATTCAAGTAAAGAATGACGAATCACTCCTGAAGATCAGATGAATAATGACGAATTAACCTGCCTGAGAATGAAGTCTTGCCTTTGCTGCAAAATTGAAATTGATATAAGACGTTATAGCTCACGATTTAATAGATTTATAAAGAGCAACGATTATTTTTGGAAATATTTTCGCAAAAATCTGTCGTGCAGTCATCTTTGAGCTTAAAGCCATCTGCCTTAAACTCTCAAATAAGCAATCCTATTGAAATATTATTATTGCGATTAAGCTTACAATGACATAAGTCGGTGGCAACGTATCAGAATTTGTCAAGAAGTTAAGCAGACTCGCAATATTTGCAAAAGCTTCAGATCGAATCACAGAGCTTTTAGAATCAATGAGTGCTAACAAAAATGGCATGACCCTGCTGAAGATTACTTCAGAAGCCAAATTTCCTTCCATACACCAATTTGTTATGATTTTCATAGTCGCCACAAGAAGTTCCAGCCTCTTGCAATGTGTACCTTTCGCTAGTAACATATTGAGTAAACATATAGTAGGCCGGTCTTTTGAAACTCCGACTCGTTTCACACTTCTTCCAGCTTCATGAGTTGTAGAATCAGCCAGTAGAGGCCATAGAAAAACTCCTTTCTGTCCCACTTCAATGGACCAAGTGTCCATTCGTTCTTCAATGGAGCATAGAGCCTTCTCATAGGACTCTTTCCAAAATTTCATAAGATTTGTTGATAGAGGTTCTAGTATATCAAAAAAGGTGGCCACGGAGGCTACAGACTGACATTGTTGACAATCTTGTGCCAGAGCTTCCGCACGCTTACGGCACCATAACGTTAGGTAATGTATTAAAAAATCTTGGGGGGTGTTGTGGACTGGGTTTGAGACACTTTCATCCGCGGATTTGTCAGGATTCGATGAATTTGTTGTTAACGAATTAGTTGGCAATGAATAATTTGCCGATGAATTAGTTGTCGGTAGATTAGTCGCGGTTGAGTTAGAGGTGCTTTCATCGGGAATTGTTTGTTTTTTAGATCGATGAAATGAAGGCGGCAAAGCTAGCACAGAATCAAGAAGAACCTGAAACAAACCATCAATAATAAATGCAATGTTATTGTGTTTTGGAGTTCAAATCTCTTACTTGAAATAGAATCAGGCTATGGAGGTCATCTGGTGGATTGTATTTAGAACACATGAAATCTTCGTGCATGGTTTTGCTTGCAGAAAGCTTGGGAGATGTGAACAGAAGTAATAGACTCAGGGACATGTCAACCGACTGAAACGCCGGGTGTACTAGTAAGGAACTTAGAGGTAGCAAAACGTCGAAAAAGGACTCGGGAAACAAACCTGTCTCCCTACCAAGTTCAAGACACTCAGTTGCGACAGGTCGGGATCTCGAATCTCGATGGCACATTCTCTTAACCAAAGCTGCAACTTCTGGTTGTTCAATCAGCGTAGCTGGGCCGTCCGGCTGATTCTTATCTGGACTATTACCGCTGAGGTCCTCACGATGACGCTTTGCTAAGGTTATTGCAGACTGCAATGAGAAGCTGCCATGACCACAATAGAGCTCTGCGATACAACAGCCCAACGAAAAAATATCACTTGCATATACGTTTGGCAAAACCTCTGAAGCCTTGTCATCTATCCTAATTCTGCATCAATATTTATTGAGTAATATTATTATTCTCACCTTTCGGGCGCAATATACGGACCAGAATCAAAACGATTTTCAGAATAATATAACGATATAGCGGGGAAAAGAGAATCTTGACAGAATAGAAATGGCTTATAAGGACTCGCAATGTCAGATAGAAATACATGACCAAAGCTTGTGAGCAGAAAATTTCCGCAAGTAAGATTTCCATGATAAATTCCCGAGGAATGTAATTGAGCTACACTGCAAATCATTTGAAATGCTAGCCATGCCTTCTCTTCTGAAACTAAAGGCGGAAGAGACATAATACGAGACATAACCGAAGTATCTATATAATGACGCAAAAGAACAGGAGCCTTAGAGAAATCGAAATCGGCTTTTATGGGCACTAAAATATTTGGATACAGTTCCCAATTGACTGCAGCTCTGATAGAGCTGAGTCTTGCTAAAGCTGACTCAACAAAAAGAACACCGCCATTAGTCCTATCCCTTCCAGAGACCTTCACGGTCCTTATCAGAACACTGTAAGGCAATGACAGATGTTGAATCTCTTCAGTGCTATTTAACGACATATTAACGATGCCTTGTTTGCCAACACAATTGCTTATTTTCTGAGAAGTTCCATCAGTGTCTACTGCTGACAGCACAGCTAATCCAGCTCTTGTAAGAATGTCTTGACACTCTGCTCGTTGTAGGCAAAAGAGACGGGAGCTGCCAAAGCTTTCAGCTTTGGACAGGCAGAAGGACCCTATAACAACATACGACTGGGAAGACGTATTACTACTGCCTGTGGGTGGAGGAGCAGTGGAGGCTGATTTAGCTGAATTAGAAAACCCAGCTTCACCACCTTGGTCGACCGCTGAGTTGTTTAAAGGAAAAAACAAAGCTGACTCCTCCTCAAGGAGATTCAAAGGAGCAGTGAATACTGCATTGCCCATTATAAGTGTATAGACATT
Source organism: Ichneumoninae sp. B BG-2022a (assembly GCA_030522725.1). Lineage (NCBI taxonomy): Eukaryota > Metazoa > Arthropoda > Insecta > Hymenoptera > Ichneumonidae > Ichneumoninae sp. B BG-2022a. The sequence continues at coordinate 24,967 of JAPYZD010000782.1, forward strand.
GGAGACATTTGAATAACAAAACTATAATAATAAAAAAAAAACAGTCGACGACAGTAAACACTTTGTCTGGCTAACAGATCAGTCACATTTGAAAGGATGAAGCTGTATTGATTTTTGTCTGAAATGATGAGAATATTTTTAATAAATATTACTTGATTGTTGCCACCTCCAAAAAGTCTTGCTCCCAGAAGCCTTCGGGAGTCAGTCTATTTATAACTATTATACAATTTCGCTATGATTACCTTTTTCTCTTGCTCGCTTCGTCTTACTATCCATCTCTTAATCAAATCCTTGTCGCCTCCTCCATAATTGTTTACAATATCACGAATATCATTAGTATCAGAAGCAAGAGCAGCCGCTAAGGTTGACTGCATAATTTTATTCTTCATATACCTTTTAAAAACTCTGTAATTGTGTATAAGCTAGTATCATTCGGATCTCCCGTGTACTCATCTATCAAAATTCCATTTTGAGGTTGCAACTACAAATTTATTATATCATTTTTTTTAACCCACTGAAAATGCCTCAGAGTCATGATCTAATATGAGAACTCTTTCGAGATTTCGACCAAGTCTGCTTAGATCCTGTTCATGGTGTGATTTTGCACTAATATTACCTTAACATAATGACCTCGTCTTTTTTTGCATTGATCACGGTGAATGGCTCCTACGATAGGTACGCCCCATCTTGCACAGACTTGTTGTGCTACCTGAGATTTAAAGAATAATATTGATGATTGTGCTAACAGGATAGGAATCCTCTGACCAAACTACTATCTCATAATGATATATCAACTCCTTGAAAAAGTTATCAGCTCCAGGTCGCTTTATAACTCGCCAGCCATGTTTTCTCTATTAAAATGATACCACCATGAATCCTACATTATGTTCCATTTTCACTAATACTTTGTCAAGGTCAACGACTAAGGTTGGATAGTTTTCGGGATATTTCAAATCTGCTGCATCAGGCAAGAGAGGAGTATTTGAGGGTGGATCCCACTAAATGATTATAACATGACAAAAAAGAATGCTTACTCTATCCAAAAAGTCATTATACATGTCACTGCAAGTTTCAAACGCTTGTTCCATTTTTATAAAATAGATTTTTAATCGATTGATCCAACTTGTTGAATCATTGGGAGAGGAGGTAGAGGATGACGGGAGGAATGCTGCTGTCACTATTCCTGCTATGATTCCGCCTCCTAGCAGAGTAGAAACTAGTCCCCGTGGCAGCTGAAATTGATGAATTCGTGTTTTTTGACATAATGGAGACTCGGAAGAACAAGAGGAGACATTTCGCACATAACGTGAAGCATGCCGATGAAGAAATCTAGTCCCAGGCGCAGCGAGACGAGAACTTCCAAGGAGACTCGTGGCACACCTGCTGTACATGACAAACCTGTGCCGCCGATGACTGAACAATCTGTGCTCCAGCGTCAAAAGCAAATCAATTTAGGTAAAAGAAGCCAGGAATATACACGCTACATATCAGCAGTGCCGAAATCACAACGTAATGCGAAATGGAGAAATGATTGGCATCCATCGTCTCCCAGTGCGACGAAAAAATATAGTACTAGATGTTTCAGTGGACTAGTTCGCGCATGGCGCCGACAACTCCATCTTTGGGGAAATATCTCTGCAGCAGAATTTGAGTATCTTAAATCAAATCCGTCAGTGCACCCAACTATTCTCTTGAAAAAGAGATCAGATTTTGTCTTGAATTCTCGATTTTGTGTAGCACCCGTCTATGAAAATATTGAAATTTTAGCATTAAGTAAATCTGCAGCTACTTTAAGCGCAGCTGCAGCTTCTTCATGTGCCTCAAAAAGGCTTGCGCAAGAGCTTCTCATGTGCCCAACATTTGATAACAAAATTGACTTACCCGTAGTATTTCTTCCTTTAGAATTTCGATGCATGCAGTTGTGGCCAGTGTGTTTGTTTTTGAAAGAAGAAGATTTTATACATGCGATTTCGAGTGAACTGGATTGTCTTAAACTTTTACAGAAGAGACAATTCAGGCGGCCACAAATCTTGGGTGTCGAGATTGATCTATGCGATGCACAGCATGAATATCACCCAAACCGCAAAATAATTGACAAGCAAGATTTGCATGAAATATTGAGACGATGTTCTCTGTCCGACAACTTGAGATGTAAGCAGATGCAAGTCAAATCCTTCTACGCACAAAACAAGGAAGAACAACATTATAGCAAAGTATGCAGAGTTGAATCAATTTTTTGTGATGATTTACTGAGAACAACGTATTTCTACTCAAATCGTAAAAGATTTTAGATTGGCAGTCCTGATTTATGGTAAGTCAAAACATATATTCTTTGAATTGACGACACATAATAACCAAAAAGTATGCATTATTTGGCGCACTTGTAATAAGAATGCTTGGAAATATTAGCTGCGTAAAATCTTGCAATTTTTTTAAGGTGTCACTGCAAAGGTGGAAAAATATAATTTTAATCGCCCCTTGTGTATAGAGAATTGTAACAAAAATCTGATGTACATCTTAGAATTGTATTCTAAACACGTTTCTTTTATTTGGCTTCATCTGAAAATCAGAATCAACAATGCTCCAAAAATTAAAACCTTTAGACGATATTCACGGAACTTTTTAAAATCTGAAAAAAGAAGATTTTCAAATCACAATTCCATTAATATTGTACGGTAGAATTTTCAATATCGTAATCGATTTTTTATGATGACATCACACAAGAAAATGCTTTATACAAAGAATCAGGTAACAAAAAGCAATGGTTAATCAATCTTATTTATTAAAGTTTCATATTATGAAATAGTGGCGTCGTTAATTTAAAATTTAATACACATCTAAAATTTGAGCGAGACAGACATGCAACGGTAAAAGGTTCAAGAAACAATTATTACTTTCATTTCAAGCAAGAAGCTGCAGACTAAAATTCTTGTCATCGAATGCTGTAGGGTTACTAAATTTCTATTTAATCATGCATCATGTGTGGTTCAACTTTTTTCGCAAGACGAAAGTATTTTGAGAGAAGCCACCGCCGCCAATTTAAAAAAATGCTGAAGCATCATTAATCTTATCTTTCTCAGATTGTTACATTTATTGCGCGGATTTGAAGTTTTGGGAGAAATCAAATGCATAAGTATAGCTCAGTTGTGTTTGTAGTTATCATCATCAACGTTAACTATAGTCAGTGTTAATACGAAGGTGTGGTTTACATGCAACAGAATTGTGCATAATCAAGAGTCTAGTTTTTTTTTAAGAATTGATAATAGCAACAGTATTGTTGGGTTTTTTGAGATAAGTTTAGAAGATTTACGTGTCGTCAATAGGATGCATAATCAGTCAGAATTTATATGGGCCCATGTAGAAACTTTTATTAATATTTTATTCAGTATATATGTTCATGAATTTTAAAATTATTTATGCGCAGTCTTATTTTAGATCCATTTATATATAGCGTTCATTAGCTGAGTTAAGAAAAAATACAAAAAGATATTTGAAGCATGATATCATTAAATATTATAATAGTTTATTATAATAGTGTAGTGCAGTTATATATCTTCAGCAAATAATAAAAAGAATTTAATTTTTAATGACTCTGGATATATGTGAGAAATTTATTCTAATGGTGTTTTGCAGTCTCAGAATTAAAACAGGAATAATATATAGATAATCGTAATAGTGAGAATGATACATTATTGCTTTTCAGTGTTGGGATATATATAAATAGTCTCATTATAAAAATATACAAGTCAGCGGTAAGCAGACTTGATATTAGCTCAGACTTAAAGAAAAAAAAAAAAAAAAAACCCGCTAGGTGGCAATAAAAATTGTAAATTTTTTTAAAAAATTTTAGTATTAATAATTTTTATTCATTACCAATTTTCATTGTCGTTTGGTTAAAAGTACCATGACGGTATGAGAAAAAATTTTTCTTTTTTGTTTTTTTTGTAACAGTCAAAAAGATTAAAGGCTATAATTTGGGATACTATAGTGAGGCTAATTTATTTCCGTTTTTTGTAGTTAAAGCTGTTAAAGGAAATATATAAAACGAAAAAAAATAAAAATAGTTTAAATAGAATATCATCAATATTAGAAGTTAGTTGTAATATTGGTATTGTTTCAGATTTAATCATTAGCATTATTTCTGTAAGAGTTTTTAATTTATATTCCTCAGTCAAATATTTATATATAGAAATTGCTATTAGAACATTTTAGAATACAACATTTACATAATGCTATAATAAAGGATTTTGGGACAAAATGCTAAAAAATATAATAAATAATATGTGAGTTATTTATCATTATTTATTGGCGGTGGTGGCTTTTGGCGAAACACTTGGATATCAAGATGTCATTTCATAATTATTTTTTTTTTTTTTGTAATTTAATTTTTAATAACCTTAAAAACAAAAACTGTAAAATTTCTACATAATAATAAAATTAACAATTTTAAATGATTTCTACATTTAATTGAAATACTCAAAAAAAAAAAAAAAAATTTATTTTATTAATTTATTATTAAATCATAAAATTTATTAAATAGAAAAAAAATAATAATAAATTTAAATTAAGTGTATATAAATAAAAAAATAAATGAAAAATTTAATATAAAAAAATAATAAAAAAAATTAATTATAACGTAAAATATTTTTTAAAAATTCAATTCAAATTATTATACTAAGATTACATATAAATAATTTTTATATTAATAATTAATTTGATATAGTTAAAATATTTTAATAAAAAGTAACAAATTTTATATATTAATTATAAGAGTATTTTATATGTAAAATATATATAGAACGTATAACTGTACCTTGTATTCAAACAGGACTGTTTATGCCGAGAGAAGTTATAACTTTACAAGTTGGACAATGTGGCAATCACCAGATGGTTTGTTTAAATTAATAAATAATAATATAGGTATACTTGCTGAAGATGCTGCAAATGGTGAAGATAGAAAAGATGTATTTTTTTATCAAGCTGATGATGAACAATATATACCAAGAGCTTTATTATTTGATTTAGAACCTCGTGTTATCAATATGATAAAAGTATTAAATATCCTTAAATAAAAAAAAAAAATAGGCTTCTGAATATGGATCTTTATATAATCCAGAAAATTTGTTTATTTCTAAAGAAGGTGGAGGTGCTGGAAATAATTGGGGTACAGGTTTTGCGCAAGCTGAGCGTATGCAAGTAATTTATTAATTTTTTTTTTTTTAAATAAGTTAGGAAGAATTATTTGAAATGATCGATCGTGAAGCTGATGGTTCTGACAGCCTTGAAGGGTTTGTACTGTGTCATTCTATAGTAAGATTTTAGATGTAAAATTTTATATGTAAGATTTTGTATGGAAATTTTTACCCTACCCTATACATATTATGAGTAGGCTGGAGGAACAGGATCGGGTATGGGAAGTTATTTATTGGAATCTTTAAATGATCGTTATCCTAAAAAATTGTTACAAACTTATTCGGTTAGATCAATTCTATTTTTTTTGAAATTTGTAGGTTTTTCCAATGTTAGCCGCTGAATCCAGCGATGTAGTTGTTCAGCCATATAATAGTGTCTTAACACTGAAACGCTTAACATTAAACGCTGACAGTGTAGTTGTTTTGGATAATGCAGCTTTAAATAGAATTGCTGTTGAACGTTTGAATTTGGCGAATCCTAGTCTTGCTCAGACAAATGCTCTAGTATGTACATTTATGGAGTTCTCAGCAATATAAGACAAATCATTTTAGGTTTCAACCGTGATGGCTGCAAGCACAACAACTCTTCGATATCCAGGCTACCTCAATAATGATTTGCTTGGTCTAGTAGCTTCCCTAATACCAACACCGAGGTATTGGATTCATATTCAAAGATTATAATGATGATGCACTAGATGTCATTTTCTAGTCACGGGTTATACGCCATTAACGCTTGATAAACCTGACGCTGCTGCTGCTGGTGCCGTTAGAAGAACAACAGTATCTGACGTTATGCGTCGACTACTGCAAATCAAGAATATAATGGTAATAATTATTGTTTTATTTCAATTTTGTCAGGTTTCAGTCCCAATGAAGGGCGGGTGTTACATGTCAATATTAAATATCATAAGAGGTGAAGCTGATCCAACACAAGTAAGTTTTTAATATTGTTGAATACGTAATAAATTTGTCAGATTCATAAAAGTCTCAGACACATACGAGAAAGACGATTAGCAAATTTTATACGCTGGGCGCCGGCATCACTTTTAGTATATATATTATTTTATTATAAATGATCAATTCAGGTAGCTGTATCTAAGCAATCACCGTATGTTCAAAATCCACACAAGGTTTGCGGACTTATGATAGCAAATCATACGTCAATAGCAACGGCAAGTTTGTTGATAAAATATATATTAATTTAATCAGTTATTTGAAAGATGTTTGCAACAATATCAACGTTTGATGAGCCGCAAAGCATTTCTCGATAATTATAGGTAAAAAAAAAAAAGTTTTTTTATTATAATTTATAGAAGAGAACCTATGTTTGCAAATGGTTTAGAAGAATTTGAAGATTCAACGTAAATTTTTTTTAATTAACAATTGTATGATAGGGAGATTATACATAGCCTTATTGAAGAATATAGAAGCGCTGAAAGTGAAGATTTTGGTATAATGAATTATGAATGTACAACATAATAATTTATAAATTTTCTTAATAATTTCAAGAATTTATACACTTATTATAACGTTAATAATTCAAAATTATTTAAAAATTGTAAAATTAAGACTTATTATATCATTCGTATTTTTAATCATAATAATTAACATGTTTTAAAGAAATAATAAATTTTTAAAATAAAAAAAATTTATTTCTAATTTTAAAACGATATTCTTACTAAAAACTGATAATAATATATAAGAAGTCTTAATGATTACATTAAAGAAAAAAATAATTTTTTCGAGCATTCATTTAATGATTGTAACCTTTCACGATTTTATTTAATGAGATCTTAAAATATTTAAGAATTATCAAAAAAAAAAAATTGAAATAAATCTTGTCACTTGGACTCCACAAACAGTAGTCACATATTTATTGTCGTATTTGTGACGTTTCAAACGCATGATAATATTTTTAATATGGATCATTTTTATTATTGAAAAAAATGAAGCAGACTTTATATTTCCGTCTTATTGTTCTAAAGTACCTTTAAATAAAGAAACAAGACAGAGTCCAATTTTAAGTGTTGAGGATCAAAATAAAAATTATCGTTTAAAACATGTTCAAGTAAATAATCAAATGAATGAATTTTTAAGGTTATTGCTCGACATGGTGCACGTACACCAGCATCAAATACAGAATGTTGGAAAAATTATAATCCGAAATGGAATTGTGACGTAAGATTTCATGTATGCATATAATAAATAGTATGCTGAAGCAGCATTAGGATTAAGTTCTACAAAGAAATCTCAAACTTTATTATTTGAGAAATCTTATGATGCGAAAATTAACGAAAATGCATTTCATGGTACTTGTGAGCATGGTCAATTATTATCAGAAGGAGCATTACAACATCAGTAGGAAAATTATATAATAATAAAACTTGTTTCAGAGAAATAGGACGTTTTCTTGCAGAGTCATATTTTATTTCGGAAAGTGAATTTAAAATTCCTAAATCTAACACACCTTCTTTATTCAACAAAGATACTTTTGTTGAATCTTTATATTTCCGAAGCTCAGATATGCAACGAACACTTCTTTCTGGTTTTAATCTAATCTCATCAATGTTCAGGTAAATAATATTATTGAATAAAAATTTTAAAAAAAAATGAGTAGACGTCTCTTAGATATGCTTATAATACAAGCGAATTAATAACAATACCAGTACACACAGTTGATATTACTGGAGAGTATATGTTTGAAAATATAAGTTAGTTTATTTTCAAATTATTTAAATTCTTAGTTAAATGTCCAAAAATTCTGAGTGCTTTTAATGAATCTATTTCTAGTGAAGAATTTTTGGATTTACAAAATAAAGGTTTTAAAATTATTGAAGAATTGGCGTTAGCCACAGGTCAACAATATAAAAAGGTATATTTCCTTTTTTTTTTTTTTTTTTTTTCTTAGTCAATCTGGGCTGATATTGCAATCGACTGTACAATGAGTTATATATGTTCTGAACGTTGGAATGATTTACCGATTAATCTGAATCCATATGGTCCACAAAATATAACAGCTATAAAATTGATAGAAGATGTAGCTGAGTTAGTTGCTAAACAATCTTGGTTTAAATATAATTATCATAATATGAAGTTGTCAAAACTTATTATTGCAAATCTTGTTGAAGATATTCGTAACAGATTCGATTTAAGTCTTAAACAATATTCATCGTCAGAAATGACTATTTGGTCAGGACATGATACGACTTTAATGTCCCTTTTGACAACTTTTGTTGGTAAAGAAGGAACTGAAAATCTACCTTGGACTCCGTATGCTTCGGTAATAATAATAGAACTATTCGAGCTTCCACCATCTTCATATTGGTTTCGCCTGATTTACAATGGGCAAGTCTTAACTCATCACATTGCCGGTTGTGAGGGAAAAAATCTTTGTGCTGTAAGATTACATTTGAGTGAATTTTATATAATTAATCAGTTCGAACATTTTTTGAATGCAACTGATTGGAGTTCTACAGCAATCAAACATTGTCACTCAATAGATTTGGTAAGGACAAAGAAAATAATCATGCATAAATACATAATCTTAGTCTGAAGATGCAAAAGGTTTGGAGGATGCAAAGAGTTCTAGAGATGCAAACAAATCTGAAGATGCAAAAGATTCTAGAGATGCAAACGTTTCTGAAGATGCAAAAAGTTCTAAGGACGTAATTAAGAATACAGAATCAATAGGCCACAGTAGTATATTACACTTTATAATGCCAGCAGTAACTTTATTTATAGGATTTGCACTTGGCATATTTACGGGGAAATTGACTTCAAATACTAACGTAAGTGACTCAATAATGACTCCCGTCTCTATAGATATAAATATATGTGAGATTTTTATGTAGTTCCAGGAATTGCGGGAGCCGTTGCTCTAACGTGCCAAGGAACAAACAGTTTTTTTAGAATAATTTATTATAATAATAATAATATATTGTTTTACTTGATATGCCATAATGGAGGTTTTGGATTATTGCAATTTGTTTTATGATAAGGAAAGTCTCTCGAATTATTGGGACCACCGTTACTCCTAAATTGTCTTCTACGTTCATCCATCCATCCGCGAAGTTTATGACTGATTACTGCCGCAGTAGCCTATGTGAAAAAATCATGAAAAACTTTATTGAAAAAATCGCACCTGTTTCCCGATATACCATATATATCGGTCGATCAAATTGCGAAAATTGTCAACATGATCTTTGCGTGTGAATGCTTTGAATTGTAATTTGACATTCTAATGTTAAGAATATAATGTTTTATTCATGAACATACATTGAGTTCAATTGGACCTCCAGTGTAATTGACACTTGCTATTATGGGTGCAATCCGTAAATACTTGAAATAGAGATGTGCTTTTTCTAGCAGCTTTCTGGAATATTTATCTAGTGCTGTCTCATTTCCTATAGTTTGCGTGTCATCTATATTTTCGAATCAATTTTTTTGAAGGGTGATGCTTACTAAAAATATCTACTGGAACCGGTAATCGCGGATTAAAAACAGCAACTGCATCCTTTGATGTTTGAAGCAGGGCAGTAGGAAATATAAAGGCGTAAATATCGTCAATCTGTCGCTGATTTAGATTTACGCGTATAGGATTGACCTACAGCTAAATTTATTTTCAAAAAAAACTTACCTGAACATGAAAAGAATCATACAACGTAACCTTTATATAGTTATCCTCTATTGTTTGATTCAATAATCTTTTTTCAAAAAGTGCTCCGCCACTTTTGCCTAGATAAATTGTTGTTGATGCGCCTCTGATAGCAACTACAGATATAGCATCCAAATTTTCATTGGGAGCCAATAAGGGAGCTATCATCTATTCAATTTAATTTTATTGAGCAGTCTTACCGGCTCATTTTCCCTCTGTCTAACACCACCCACTGAGAAACCAGATGGCTCTTGTGCTTCTAAATTTTCTCTAGGGTTTATTGAAGTAGCGGCAGAATGTTTCGAGGGGGCAACAGAGGTCATAACAATGTCGCCAATATCAAGTTCAAATTCACTTTCTTTATCCAAGGACAATGCTTGACGTAATGAGCCTATGGATATTTATACTAGTAGTCTTTTACCGATCAAATCGATTCCTGAAATTCGACAGAAAATCCAATCGTCCTTTACAAGAGAAAGTGTGAATTGTTTGAGCTCGTACTCAAAGATTATGTAGACACGATCTTTTTTCTTAAAAGCTTTTTTATCATCATCGATACTACCAACATCATTATTGGATTCGCAACATACATCCTCCTCTTCCTCTATAACATTCTGATCTCGCAGTCAATCCTTCTTTTTCAACTCACTTGATCACTCATAGTTCTATTATAACTTTGCGTACTATCATTGCCATGTTGTTGCTTTTTTAAGCAATCTTCCAGATGTAGATATGTTGCCAGACTTCTCACAATTTGCCTTCGCGTTGGCATTTTACCAGGCGAAAATGGCTGCAACCCATTATGCACAACTAGTTGCTGTCTTTTTCTTCTCCTAAATGAGAAATGCTTGTTACTTCTATTTGCCGCCGCTGCAAGATCAATCGCTGCATGAGGTGTCACTGAAATGTTCTCCACAAGTGCCGCGGCTGGTGCAGAATGCGAATCTCCTAATGAAGGAAGTGAAAGAAAGTCAGTCGCGGTTTCAGTAGATGATTCACGTAACCGTGATCGCGGTAAGAGCTCGGTGTTCATGATAACTTTGCGAACTAATTGTGTCATTTGCTTTGCAACTGAAGATGTAAGTGTGACAATGAAGACAGGAACATCCAGACGAAGCTGAATGTCATCACTCATTATGGGTATACTACAGCTCAGTGCGAGCGAAATGCTCTCTGTCCGAAGTATAGGCTTTAAGAGACTTCTGTGATTATGATTGATTCCCGATTCACTAATTCCAGAAGAGGTTTTTTGTGAAATATTACTTAACCATAACAATCCGCCAAGATGCAAATCCGAGCTGTAGCCTGTGAGAGGTCGACTTCGAGCTAAGAATTTCATCGGTAATTGATTTTCCTCGATTGCTACACTAATTACTAGCTCTTCTGTAGAAATGATTAATTGACATGAGGAAAATCCCGGTCTCGATATACTTCTCCAAGATGACGTGGATAATGCTTGAACATCTGACGGTTGTACTTGATCCCAGAATAAAGTTTCCAGCTGCGACCCCAACGAGCACTGAACGAAATTTTCAAATGTATCTTCAGTCTGATTTGCTGTTCGTGGTAAAAGCATGTCTTCTCCTAGAATTTGTCGTAGATGTGCAAGAATATGACCCCCTGCATTCGCTGCAACTATCCATGCTGCACTTGACTGAAGCAAGGGTTTTGAAGCAGGTGCATCAAGCGCTTTAATCAATGTAAGCTGAGTTGGAGGAGGGTACACAGCAGCAAGCAAAGGAGTCATCCAAGAAGACGCAAAATGGAAATTCAACAAATCGACATAATCGGTATCCCAATTGTACTTTGGAACTTCCAAAATATCAGTGGCTTCATAATCAAATTGCCCGACTTTAATGGTATCTTTATTTTGTAACTTAGAGTGAATTTCAATCATCGGAGACCTTGTTTTTTCTTTACCAATTGTTTTACTATGATGTGCCGTGGCGACATTATTATTCCAACCAATAGAAAAGTCAAGCAAATGAAAATTGATCTGAACGTCTTTGCACTGTAATGTGAGGTGAAGCTTTCTTGCCCTTTGATTACTATTCTCGTTTTTTTTATTCAAATTTATTTTGGGCCAAACATCTAAAGCATGTAATAGCAGAGGTATTGTTAAGAAATTACAAAGTGTAGCTACACCATCGACCTTTAAAAATAAATCAGATAAATTTCTCAATTCTCCAAAAATAAAATTTATTCGTAATGAGGGTAATACCTCTTTACTTGAAGCCGGAACTGGACTGAAAGACTACATTTGTAATTACTGCTTACATTGCGGGTATTATTCCTAATAATCGAATCATTTTATTCATACGTTCAAATTTATAATTTGTGCAATTAATTGGTGAGTAGAGATTTTTCATTGAATTTATTTTTGGTTCCTATAATTGAGGATTTGACCAGATTAATTCTTACGATTGATACAGCGAGAGTTTGTATATTCAGCTTTCTTTGGCGTCGTAGTCTGAGCTTAGCTTTAGCAGCAGCAGCAGCAGCAGTGTTTACTATTTTTTGATCAATCATGTGAGCCATTTTTCGATCATTTATATCAATAGAGCGAATATTTAGTCTTATCATTCCTAGACGAATGCAAAAATTTTGCAGCTAAGGTAAAAAATCATAGCGGTAAGCTTACTAGTACATGCACGACAACTTCAATCTTAATGAATGGATTGCATGTAGGCTGAATTAATCCTCGCTCACGCAGAACATTGAACCCCATTGTATTTGATTCTTCTTCATGCTTCACATGAATTAACTGCGCCAAAGAAGCTAATGTTGCGGGCTGCAGATCTATAGTATATGGCAATTTGCAAAACAGGCAATGTAACGGCCACGAAGCACAGTACTTCGGAGCTGAGTCAATAAGTGGCGTAGGATAATAGAACGAAAATAATTTATTCGAATTATCCAAATTGTCTTGCGGTTTAAGTATTTTTCGCGATTGCAATGGACATGTGCAGCCTTGATATAAATTTTTTTCCAATGATTTGTCACGCAATAGCTCCACCCCATTAAGCTCAATATTGATTTTTGAAAAAGCGCTAAGTTTATTCGTGAAATTGATTCTCAGTCGGTATTGAAATTGTATAGCAGTGAGGAAGAGTATGGCGGGAGGCGTTTCGAGAAGATAATCAACGTTAGATGATTCCGACATTTCGGTAAAGATCCTTAGTCCCTCAGGAAATAATACTGAATAACGCACGTCTCCAATTCTTTTTCTGAAGAACCACTGAGCATACGTATGAGGGTCTGTGAGGTCGTTACATCTTGTGTCATTTGTCTCCAATATTGAATCTGCTCCAAATTGGATTTGAACATACTTCAAGCTCCAGGAGGGGATAACACACGCAAGCATAGGACAGATGAGCCAGCCTTGCTTTTTTTTCATTAAAGATCGTAAGCGCCATTTGATTTCAGTCGAAGCAATAATCTTCATTGAAATTATGAATTTGTTTTGTCTAGCTGCCGTCTTATGTGCTGCATCGATTCTAAAATAAGCCACAGCGCTTGAATTGAAATACTTAAGTAGCAGCGTCTTCCGGTAGCATTTTTGCAATTCCATCAAAGAACCAGTTATATTGACTACAATAGCCTCAGAAAATTCTATATCTATTTTCGTTTCAGATTTCTTTAACCGCGGTTGTATTCTTTCGTTTTGTAGACCAATTGACACCTTTGGCGTCAGGATCTGAGGAACCTGTCGCTTTATTTCAATCGATGCACTTTTTACCGATATTGAGATAATTGGGATTCCCTCATCAATAGTAGCCATGGAAAAGTCATGCACAAAACCTAGCAACAATTTCAGGCAAGCTGCACTACAATATTCTTCCTCAATTGACAATATTTGAGTTTCTGTTACTATAACTTCTGATGGATAGCGCAAGTGAATTGCCATAGATGAGACCGTCCATAAAGCCGACGAACCAGCGACTTTGATCCAGAATAAAAGTACACTATGCTGTACACCATGCTGCACAATTTTGTCTTCAGATGCCGCAGTCGCAACAGTTGTTGGAGAGCTTTCAAGAGACGACGCTGAATCCCAACTCCAAATAGATGGTTGTTGTTGTAACGCTTGAAATCCAGAACATATACGGACACCATTTGACGCAATGTCTACAGATTTCTTTTTTAAGAGAATTGATCGTCTTTGCCAAATGCTTCTTGTTCCTTTAATGAGAGCGACTGAGCCACGAGTCACAAATATTGTGAAAAATGCAGTTGGAGGAGGTGTCTGATTTGATACTGCTGCTGCCTTAGTTATTTTTATAAGACGATAAACCTTCTGTGGGATACTAGACACAGAATTGACCTCAGTTACAAAGTCCCTAAGCTTCTCAGAAAGATAGTCAAATGGAATCTCAAAACTCAAAGCAATTTCAACATCTGTCAGTTCCATTCTTATCTCTTTTGCCATGGAGAATTCAATTTGTTTGCAACTCTGCATCCAACTATAGCATCTATATCCTGACCAAATGCGCGTTCTATGGATATGCAGCAAAGGAGGACCGCAAAGAGGCTGAGATGATGAATCTTTCGATTGCTTCAAAAGTAGTGCAGCGCATTGATGGACAACAATTTCATTTAACGAGACATCAATGGTTCCAGTCTGCCCATCTTTTCTTAGTTGAAATGAAGAACAGGTAACCTATACGCATAGTTTCAGCTTCAACAGTTACCTTAAAAATGTTATCTACATCGATACTACTGAGTTCAACAGTTACATATAAATCCGTAGAATCTGAGCTTGGCAGTGGAAAATCCTAGACGAAGAGAAGGTATCGACTATTCTTACTCACTTTGGTCGCTAAAAAACTCCATCGTCTTGTTGCTATGTAATCAACATATATTTGTTCTACAAAGTGCCAGGCAACACTCATTAAAACTGGCGACCATTGAGCGTGTATGATGCCCACTTGTACAGTTGTTGCACTACTGACAGAAGATCCACTTGGAATACGAATAGTAAGGCTTTCAGATGCACCCAGATTTCTCCATTCTTTACCAGTGGGCACTAATGAGTGGAATTGATTCAATACTCCAGCAGCAAAAGAGGGAAAACGTTCTGGAGCCCGGTTGTGCTCGCCGGCGGATTTGTAAAAGCTTAAGCCGCTGAAGTAGATTATGCTTGAATGACATACTGCAGATGTATGTATAGAAAGGTTATTAGCGTAAACTATGGCGGCAACGGCTTCATGAGGACCTCCTTCATCAAAAATTACCCATAACCGCGAAACTTTGAGATGGAAAGTCTCTCGATTGCTTTCCAAGTAATTTGTTGGGACGCATGGTTTGTTGAAAAAACCGCACATAAGCGGTATCTCTGCAGGCATTCGAGAAAGTGATGAGGGTGTCAGGCCTGGGCAAGGAAATGTTGCATTTAGTATGCTTACACTCCAGAGAGAGCTTCCCTAAAAGACTTGACGCTTCTGGCTCAAACCATCTCAATCCATTGTGACATGAACGGCTTCCCGTGAGCTGTCCACATTTGTGACACAATTTAGAGATTTTTGGTTCAACAAACCCAACAGACTCAGTAGCACAAGCTGAACGTCGCGCAGCGCGGTAAACTCGTTGAACATACATCAGAAAATAAACCCAAACGAGGAGGCCATCTGAATCCCATAGCAAGCATGACTCCCCCATCATTAATCGTATGTGTTGCGTGAAAGTGTACTTAGGCTTTCTTGTACAGGCAAACTCAAAGTCAAGCATTGTGACATAACCGATGAGCCACTCAGATATGGTATGTTCTGATATTCGGAGTCTGTCTGCATTATCATCTCTCCACCAAAGACTTGGTGTTATGCGCCACAGTTTTGTGGCATCAGCTTTAAGATCCAAGCGGAGTAATCCTTGACCCACGAATACCTGACCACAGAGTGATTGAAAGATGACGACCAAAAACGACGGATGTGATCTTTCAAAGAGTCTTATCCGCGTGCTTGAGCAAGTTAGATCTATAGGTAGGGCAAGCTGTTGCAAAATAGCGTTGTTGAAAAGGTTGATATTTGGCAATTGTGCGGCTGTCAGAGATTTTGTTGACGTTGTTGTCTTAACTGCAATCATCCAGTATGCATCCAAGCACATAGCTAATAAGTTCAGAGGAAATAAAAAGTCTAAGGATGGATTACTGCCTGAGTGAAACGCTATGGTAAATCTCTTAAGCTGATATACCTGTAAAGTTTCAGCACTTAATTCGCTTTGCCCATAAATATCAATTTGAAAACCGTAAGGAGAATTCAAAATCGGCATAATGAATTGTGAAGAATCAATGTTATGATTTCCCCGAGTTTTGTAAGAATGGCAAAGCAGATTGAATATGCTGGCTACCAAAGCGGGATGACTATATATTTCATATGAGGCATCCTGTTGACATTCAACCCATTCCCTGAAAATGCCACATCGAGGAGTAGGTTCCGTCAGCTCCTGTCGACCGCTCACGTAGACGGTGCACGATTTGACGGAGCAGAGCAGAGCAGTCGCAAGAGCATCTGTTGCCACGCCATGTGAAGCAAAGTCAGAGAAATCAACACGTAGAGTGATTGATGAAGGCAGAGTAGCGACAATTTGAACTGATCTTATGCGAATGTGTAGCCATCGTGAAACGAAGTGAAACAGACTCATGAAGGCAAGTTTAGTACTAGCGTGTATAATACTTTTTTTGGAAGAACTACTTTGCTTCCCTTTGGTCGATTTCATCTTTTTCTGTACGCTCATTAGACAGGATATGCGACCAAAAGTAACGAGAGGGTAGAACTTCCAGCCTGATGATTTTATAGTGATAGATATATCCGAAACTTTCAACAACAAATGGGAAGTCTGCGCGGATACTTTGTCCTGAATTAGTATCCAGCCAGCATATACGGTCGCAAAAAATGGAATTCCAGGAAAGACTATGATGCGTGTTCTCGATAACCATGAAGAGAAGAATAGAATGAGGAGACAAGTAATTATGCTGAAGATATGTATATAGAATAGCAGTAGAGCACTACGTATAAATAATGAGGAGGAAGAGTTTACATAAATCATGAATAGTGTACCTTTTCTGTTTTTCCTAAACCATGTCCAGACCCTCACATGAGACTTCTGGTGTGGAAGCAGTGTCATCCGATCATGTGACAGAAGCAGGAATATGCGGTGGTTTAGGTCAAGGCTTGAGTTTAATTTTAAACCAAGACTATTTCAACATTCCAAGCTTCATGTCCGATCAGACTGTGAGATTTCTATTTTTTTCAACAACACGAACAAATTAGCTTGTCGATGTTGTCACTCTTACGGCCTGTCCGTATGCAGGTTTTACTGATAAAGAATATGCTTTAGCAGGGATTGTGCATGTGAGCATATATGTTTGCACTCTTGAATTACCAGATTCCGAAAGGAAGGCGATTGAAGTTGCCTCTCGCAGCGGCTTCAATTCTTCATGAGAAGGAGTTTGTTCAAGTTCATCGACCGGCAATTTTGGAAGATAATGTCATGGCTAATTTACGACGCAATCCAATTGTTGTACATGTGAAATTGATGCATCCATACTATTTCGAATTTGGTATTAAAATGGCTACTTTATTGGAAGACGAAAAACTTCGAGAAGACCTATTGGAAGCCTCAAGACAACGAGTGACTTTACTGATGGATTTGGTGAGTCAAGGAAAGAGTATGATCATGAATATAGGCTGCAGAAGAGGTAGACGAAGAACAGCGACGGCAACAAACAACTGGCGCTCTAATACCGCAAATAAGTACAGATACGAATAGAGTGCCTTTGAAAGGAATCGGTCACAGAAGAGCACCTAACATAAATCGATCAAACGACACTGCAACTTCACAAAGTATGAAGGTTACTTTTGCAGGAAGTACGCCATGTGCAAATCGATCCGTCAATGTGGGTTTGTTTCTAGAAGGAATTTCTGTCTCTGAAAGTATGCGTAAGCGCTAAAAACTGCATTCTTTTTCATCAGTTTTCCGAAAACGCAAACGCGAGCTCTTAGTTGCAATGTCAAAAAAATTTATCTAAATAAGTACTATAGAATATCTCAGTCTGCGAGAGATCGCACTGTCGGTCTGCTTTTTTGTATGTGAGCTTCTATTTCATCCGCTATTGATTGCAATTTGACTGTTGACTCTTTTTGTGACTAAAGGAAATTATTTGCGATACTGCTTCACTTACGACGTCAGAGGAAGTTGAGAGATCTTCCAAAAGTTGAATGTAGCTTGTCACATTCTGGGTGAGTTTTGTCATAAACTCTGAGCACTCTATGGATACGCTTTTATAATTGTTGGTTCTGTTAGCAACCTATCAAATATATATGTCAGAAACGAACCATTACCTCTGAAAGTTTTTGACCATGCTCGATGCAAAAAGCCTCCCATTCGATAACAAACGATCCTGCTTCATCTTTCGATTTTGACGCTCCTGACGCATCGTGTTCTATGTTTCGTGCTCACCAATTCTCATCCATAAAAGTTTGCCTTCTTTGACGAATTTATTTGCAATTGTACACGCTTTCTCGGTTTCTAAGGCTTCATCAACCTCGCGCTATAGTGGTACTATTTTTGGAAGTAGTAGAACTCACATTACGTGTGGTGGTGAGATTAAGAAATTGCGCAATGACAAAGCAAAGAAATATTGAAAACGGTAATCCGCAACATTGAAAAAGTTTCATGAGCTCAACCAATCGTCCTCCAATTTCATACGTAATCTGAAATAAAAGTAAAAAGTTACTTGTAGTGGTACCTGAATATTATGTCGTAAAATATCGCTGTCTCTTGATTCAAAAGATCCTGCTTTAATTTCAACAAGAGGACGTGAATTAAAAAGATCCAGCCAGCTCTTGTGATCTTTAATCGTAACGGCATCTTCTGGTATTGAGCGCGGTGCTATGACTGATAGCATTCTAGATCCGGTTGGTAATAAGAAAGCCAAATTCAATTCTTTAGTGAAACTCTATAGCACAGCTTTCTGGTACGCACTATCTTACTTCACGTATACCGGGACCCATTGGGACGGTTATTAAGTATCGATTGGCTTTTGATTTATTTCTAAAAATAACTTGATCAGCTTGTAACTTGTATTCTAAAAACCTTGAATATTCAAAAATAAAGATAATCATACCAAAATGCCGCCCAACCCCCAAAAACAGGATATCTAGGCTGCATAAGCATCAGCACCCGATTGTCCTGAAATGCGGTTAAATAAAATTAACCCTGTCTGACTTGTCTGCGCAGAATTGAAGTTGAGATATTTCCAATTTTATCGCTACGATTAATCATGATACGATTCGTCAGTTTCAAAAGCTTACTAAAATTCAACTTGATGAGCCGACGACGGTAACCAAGCCTCTGACTTTCATAATCATAAAATGATGATTACCTAGCTGCATACAAATTGAGTGTGGACGCATAGCACGCTGCATTTTCTTATGAGGAGGCTGATTAGTCAAGTTTGTTATGAAGGTCTGTGAGAACCCTTCGTTTAATCTAGCAGCTTCTGAGATACCACACATTTGGTTACACATCACAATAAACATCCAAAGTGATTCTCTTTGTATCTTTTCAGAGAAATTCACTAAGTGAGTCGGTCGTACCATTTTTGAAGTGGAATGTCTCTTTGACAGCTACGTCACCCCAGTGAGAAATCTCTATATTGCGCTGGACAGATGGAAAATAGCCAAGATGCGATTCGAATTTAAAATGTAAATGAAAATCTAGGGGAGCTGCGTTAATTAATTTAATTTTCAAATAAAACAAACCAGGGTAAAATGCGTGTCTTGTTTCTATAATTTGGGGTCCCTGAAGTATTGTGGCGCTCATGCGCGTAAGCTCAGGTGATGCATATCTACACTATGACTTTTTTCCAGCTCTTACACTAATGAGTCTTTTGGAACAACTATTTTGATAGATTGTTTTTTTACACTATAAGGGGAAACAATGGTACTTCTTTCATCTACAACAACCAGTTGAGTTTCCTATTTGGAAGGAGGTGAATCATTGCGAGAAATACCTCAAACTTAATGGCTTTTGGAAGTGGTGTATGTCGAAGTCCCGTTGAATAAACAAGCCGATATTTGTAACGTGTTTCAGCTGCTATATCTCTTGTTACCTCATATATGACAAAATCTTCCTTTGCTTTTACAAACTTTGCATTTATTGGACCATCAGTGTCTTCTACATGAAGTGAACCCAGAAGATCGTAATCAGATTTCCAGAGAGCAAATTGAAACCGGTCAACTAAAGCTTGCGTCGGATTGAAAATCGTTGTTTCAATGACATTCCTGACAACTCTTGAGCTTAAATTCGCTGTGCGCTTTGCATCCTCAACCACCAGTAAACCAGAAGTTGCATATACCAGAAAAAAACACACTAATAGACTATGTAGCATATTTCAATGTTTCAGCTGTCGCAGGGACTGCACCAGGTATCGACAAAAAATTCTAGTAATTCATTATTTATGTTTTAACATGGCTTCTAGGTTACCACTCCTGTCCAACTCTTCCAGAATATCGATTCCACCTATGAACTCTCCTTTGACATACAATTGCGGATATGTTGGCCAATTGCTATAGACTTTTAAACCTTCTCTCACAACGTCATCTGTGAATACATCAAAAGCACCATATTCTATATTATATTTTCGAAGAAGGGCGGCTGCACGTTTTGAAAACCCGCAAAAAAATCCTTCTTCTTTATTTCCTTTGGCGATTAACATCACAGGCTCTCTTTCTACAATTTCCATCAGACGACTATAATCAACAATATTGCGAGAAATATCACTAAAGTTTGACGGTTCAGCTATAATGTCTTTAACAAGCTTAACCAAGGCCGGGGGGTTTGCACCGCTGACTCTTGCGGTCTCCTCACCATTGTCGCTTATGACGCAAACTAAAGGCACTTTTTCAATTCCTACTTCCGCAGCGTCTCCTTCCGATATGGCAAATTCTTGAGGGTGTTCCTCTTGCAAGAACTTCAGGACTGTTGCCATTTGGTCGCATTGTGGCGAGTTTGGAACACGATACAGTACCAATTTTAGTTGTCGTTTTGATTGAGAGAGTTGCTCGTTGCGAGTAGCTTCTGTCTGGTTGTCCATGAGATGTGAAATCTAAAAATTGGTTTGAGGGACCTGAAATACCAGCACGTGCACAGAACGACCTGTAAAAACCAATTGACCTATACGGTTGATGTGTATACGTGTGGTTTCGTTGAGCTGAGTATAGACTCGAGCTGATCAAGGCTCAAGACGCCTGAATAATGCGTGTTCTGCGCTTCAAACCTCCAGGAAGGGGAGCCGAGAGTTGAAACGGCCATCAAGAATTCAAGTTCGCGTCCTGCACCTCTACCAGGACGACATTCGACCAAGAGACTGGAATCAACAGGGTCAGCATTGATGATACATTCTAATAGCCATTGATAGGTGTCTGTGCCTCCAACAGAGCCAGACCACTGATTGCTACGGGGCTTTTTGTGGACAGAAGTGAATAATCCTTTTTGCGGACTCCATGTTTTCAGCTCTGACGTATTCTCCCTCAAATTTACATGTGACTGCCCTTCTATACATATTTTGTGGTCATCTAGTTTTTTCTTCCGTTGTTGTGGCCGCTCAACTTGTAGCATAGCACGCAATCGTCTTTCTTCCATACGCATTAAATCCTGCCGGACTGTTTCATTCTTTTCATCGTATATTTTCGGATAGTTCTGATATTGAGCCAATGTTTCAGGATGGGATTCCGCCTCATCACGGGATATGCGATATAGAGCGTGTTCTATATCGTGCTGCCAACGTATTGCTTCCTGTATATTGAATCTATCAAGTGCTGACCCAGCTTGCGGCTCAACATTAGATACCGCGTCTGATGTGAGATTATCATCACATGCTGTATTCAGTAAAACGGGATCATATTCAGCGACGCCTAAAATCAATTTTTGAACTCGACACAGTAAATTTTCAGCTCTACAATAAAGCGTTGCTCGACTCTTTTGCATCAAATTTATGAGTCGCATTCGTCGTTTAATCAGCGCCACGGGTTCGTGCAAGTCATGCATCTCTTGTATCATATTTAGAATGGCTTCATTAGGGTAACTTTGAGAGTATGAGCCGACGCCACATGCAGCTAATCCAAAAAGAAACCCGCTGATTACGTATTGCACTGTAGCGCGATAATCGATCATGTGCATCATACTTATAAAGGGTATCTGAATGCCTCCAATAATGACGCCGCTACAGCATGGTAGTGTTACTTCGTCAATCCCATAATATCCATATAAAAAAATACCTACTGCTAGTCCTCTGCAGACTCCGCCGGTAAATATGAATAGTCTCGCAGAAACTTCATAGAGCTTATTCAGACACCATTCTCGGAAAAGTAGCACAGAAACAGGTTTGACATCCAAAATTGTATGATCAAGATCATCTTCATAAGCATCATTGGCTTTACATAATAATACGTTAAGTACGAAATTAAAGAACAAAAAGCAAAGATTCACGGCAAGTGCTGAAAGGTAGATCGTTTTCAATCGGTAACCAAAAAAAAGGATCTGAGGGACGCGGAAATCTCTGCCGCGAAATACAATCCCAATGAGCCATCTCGGCAAAACCATTTCAGATAACAAAAGAATAGAAATTAAGAGAGTGATCATAGTATAAAGCAATTGTGCTTGAAATGGCAATTGAATTACCTCCTTACGTTTATCAATATACATTAGAACTTCACAGATTCTTGAATTTGTGGAGGACCCACAAGATCGATGGAAGCAATCCAAATTAGAAAATTACACAATTGCTTAACTCTGCGATGATAAACAACAGCACGCCTAGCCCTGTGCATGCCGCATTTTTACCCTCTTGTATTCTAAGTATGGGGTTCATCCTTTCATATGATACTAGTTAGCTAAAAAAGAAGAGTTGCACATATATGTCTAAATCGCGTCAACCATATCACTGATGCGGAATGAGTGCTTCTGTAATAGGATGTGAACTTCAATTATCATTGGAATGCACTTATGTAGGACTTTAAATATGTTTCTTAAGCTTGTGCAAAACAGCGATGTAAGTCAGAGGGAAATTCAAATTATTGTCGACAAATTCGCAATGTTAATCATTTAGATGCAATGTTACGTATTAAGTAATATTTTATTGTTGTGACTGACATTTTTTTATGTGTGAAGTTCGCTACCACAGAC
Organism: Ichneumoninae sp. B BG-2022a; assembly: GCA_030522725.1. Taxonomy (NCBI): domain Eukaryota; kingdom Metazoa; phylum Arthropoda; class Insecta; order Hymenoptera; family Ichneumonidae; species Ichneumoninae sp. B BG-2022a. The sequence goes on from JAPYZD010000782.1 coordinate 47,998, forward strand.
GTCTTCATGATAGTTGAATAAATAATTTGAAAGTCTGATAAGAAAATATGACACGTGAGTTTCTTTTAGTGAAGTCGTCGCTTTTCATGAGACAATGAGATTGTCCATAGAAGAATTTGAAATCGTACGCAGCAATTTAACAGTACTCAGATTGCTTCACTATACCATGAAGTGCTATTCGTCTGTTAAATCTGAAACGTTTCGCGATAAAAACTGTACCAGTTTCAAAGTAAAACGCTGTTGTCTCGTAAGAATGATGCCTACAGACACATAAGCTTTTAAATAATTTGAATATTGATACAGAATGGTGAATCGCTCGTATTCACTTCTTTTAGAATCTATGACATCTAAGCCTGCACCTGAGCTCGGTGAATTTGTGATTGCATGTCGAGCGGAAATAAAAAAAAAAGGAGGGTCAGATGATGAAATAAACAGGTAACTACTTCTCTACCATAGCCATTTTGAAAATATATTTATAGGTTATTGACTGCGCTGAAGCTTGCAGCAAAAGTAGTTAATAGAGAGATTAACAAAGCGGGTTTAACAAACATCCTCGGTGTTATGAATAACACAAATATCCAAGGGGAACAGCAACAAAAGTTAGATGTTTTCGCGAATATAAAATTTATGGAGGTAAAAAATTACGTCATACAAAATTCTCAGGCATTAAGAAATCGAGAGGTCGTTTGCGGTATTTGTAGTGAAGAAGATGATGAGTTTGTAGCGGTAAATTCAAAAGCCAGCTATGTATTATTAATGGATCCCCTTGATGGTAATGTCTAAATTTAAAAAATTTATTTTTAGGTTCATCCAATATCGATGTCAATATTGCCGTTGGAACAATTTTCTCAATATATCGACGTATCAGTCCAGTTGGTACCCCAGTAACAACAGAAGATTTTTTGCAGCCAGGGAATGATCAGATAGTTGCTGGATATATTGTATATGGTAGTTCTACTATCATGGTTGTATCATTCGGCAAAGGAGTTCATGGGTTTACTCTTGAGCCATCGCTCGGTACATTCTTTCTATCTCATCCATTCATGCAATTTCCAGTAAGTATAAGCACGCAATATTCCCAAATAAATTTATCATCTAGGCTAACGGGAGATTGTATAGTGTTAATCAAGGCAATTATTTATCTTTCCCTATGTCTGTACAGAAATACATTGATAGTTGCCAGGATGAACAGGCAGGGCAACGGCCAAATATTCTAATTCTGACAGAGTGGGGAGCCATATAGTCTTAGATATGTTGGAAGTTTGATTGCTGATTTTCATCGCAATCTTCTTAAAGGAGGCATGTTCTTGTATCCACCAACAAGAAAGAATCCGAATGGAAAATTACGTTTACTTTATGAGTGCAATCCTTTAGCCTTTCTTGCTGTTCATGCAGGTAAGGAAAAATCCAGTATATTATTGAAAACAGGTGGTATGGCAACTGACGGCACTCAAAATATTCTAGACATTAAACCCACGTCGCTTCATCAGCGCGTTCCATTCTACATAGGACCAAAAGATATGATGGATAAATTCCAACAATTCGTGACAAAATAGTTCGAGATTTGTTGAATCTCTTAGTGTGTAATTATTATTGTAGTGTTACTGTGAATTTATTTTAAAAATAGATTTTGACTGTTACATAATGTTTCTCTATTTTTAAATCATGATGGAAGACGATGAATTTCTCTTGCCTTCTTTCGAATCTATATTCACCAGTAAGGTATTGTAATCACAACATAAATTCAGTCGGCAATCTTCGTCTTGTAATCTACTTGGTAGTATGGTTGTTGTGCGTGATATACTTTGGAGCCTTGTGAGTTTTTTGCTGATGACATATCCATAGAGGCTTCATTCTGGGTACAATTATAGCAATTTATTCAAACCTCGGCACTCGTCGCTCAGGAACATATAGTACGTAGTCAATTCATCAGCTATTTTTTAGGTGCTTATAGTGTTTTCAATGAGGACTTTCGCGGTCTATTGGGGGAGTTTCAGCCGACACTCTATCCGAATATGATTGACAGTACGTACTGAAATAGTGGCTTTTTGATAAGCATCATGACAATGTCAGGAGACACAGCTGCGAAACTAGTTTTCTTTTTTATGCCATTCGATGAATGTCTGAATTCTCTTTTGATTTAACAGCGGTATCACAGTATGTATTCGCATCAGATCATGATTCACGAGTTGTGCAGCTCGAGCCTCACCCGCGAAAGCCTGGCGCTCAAGGCACATTGCGTAACAGGCTTTGTGCATGTGGTTCGAAAATGAAGTTCAAAAAATGTTGTGGTAGCTATAAGTTTTAGTTTTAAGATGGAGACCGTCGGTTTCCAAAACATGGCGATTAGCGCCGGTCTTGCTGCTTGCATGGCAGAAACATTTACGCTTCCTATTGATACGGCTAAAGTGCGTATGCAGGTTGCACTGTCCGAGCGTAATGTATTGCCCGTGAGCTGGTGGCAACAGGGATTTGTCTCAGTATTAAAACGTATGATGCAAGAAGAAGGTATTAATGCCTGGTGGAAAGGTTTGCCAGCCGGTTTACAACGACAATTAATCTACGCCCCTCTACGTATCTCAATGTATCCCTATGTTCGTGATTTCATAGGACAACAAAACTCCAATATACCCGATTTCGGAGTAAAAATTTTTGCGGGTATGAGTGCTGGAGCAATCGGTATGGCGATAGCGAATCCAACTGATGTCATAAAAGTGCGGTTGCAATCAGCGAATACCACTCCGAAACACCTCATTAATAATACCTCGCATACTGTTTATAGAAGTGTAAAACATGCATACGTCAGCATAATTCATGAAGAGGGTATCGTAGGCCTTTGGAGAGGCGTAGGACCAAATATTCTGAGAAGTGCGATTGTGTGCGCCGTAAGGAATGGCAACCGTTATTCATTCTAACATAGATATCACATGTTTGATGCAATATTTTTTCAGGCTGAAATGGTCGCTTACGACGAACTTAAAAGAATTGCAACGCAATCTTTATCAGATGGACTGATGTGCCATGGCTTGGCAGGATTTGGTGCAGGCTTTGTGGCGACCGGTGCGCAATTATAATCTTGACTGTTTGTAGCTATAGGTTCACCAGTGGACGTCATCAAAACACGTTATATGAATGCACGTCCCGGACAATTTAGTAACGTTGGCGTGTGTATTTTTGATTTGGCAAAAAAAGCTGGGATTTTAGGATTCTATAAAGGGTATGATAAAATTTAGACAAAAATGTGTATAAATTTAGATTCATTCCTAATGTATTGAGATTGGGAAGTTTCAATATGCTTGTTTTTGTTTTTTATGAACAAATTTTAAGAAAGATTGACGAAGCTAGAATGGAACTCAAAAAATGAATGGTTTACATAGTAAAATTTCTTCACAGCTATTGATGAATTTTTCTGCAATGTGTGAGCCTGCTATTGCTTATTAAAAGGATCTCTGAGATTAATATAAGAGAATAATAAATTTTTTGAAGACCCGCCTATCTGAATGTTGCAACGCCGCCTGCATCGGACAAAGTATCCGTAGTACGCGCTGAGGTGATGCGGGAGCTTAACAGCTTCTTTTCCTTATCCAAAGACTTGTCTTGTCCATCAACGATAGACGAGTTAGATCCCAATGCAAAGCTGAGTATTCTCTCAAAACGTGTTTCTACAAAATCTGTGAGTGCGTCATCCAATTTTCTAAAGTATTCTTGGAGCAAGTTCAACCATAGCCAGCCTGCACCCTAGGAAAAGTAAATCATGAGTGTTTGTTTCCATGAGGCATTATCTCAAAGACTAACCTTATACTTAGGGGCTGTTAACCACGCAAAAAAGCACAATTTCAGCTCAGCGTAGAAAGGCAGACTGTAGGATTAATTTTTCAATGAATTTAGTACATGCAGTCCTTTCTACCGATTAGTTTTAGGAATAACAACATTTTAAGAAAAACTGTTTAGCGTACCAAATGCACAAAGAAGTGCAAATTGTTGTACACAAATTTGTAGACAAATTTTCCAACTTACTAGAGAATGACAATTGATAGAATATTAGATTCCAACCAAGAATATAAGACATAAATAATCCAATACGTTGTCCATTGTGTAAGCTCATCCTCAACTAATTGCGAATTATTACTAAGAGTTTTTGAGGAGGGTTTATTGACCAGAAGTCTGCTTGTTTTCCATAGTGGATGAGCTAGCTGCACCAAGAAACTGCAAGGAAAATGTAAATACGAAGGCAATCCGGCCCTTACAGGAGAATCCGCGGAAAGGGCAATATTGAGAAGCTCATTATTAATTATCAAAAAAAAAGCGTTCGCACTGTAAAGAAAACCCCCGGAAATTCAAGAACGTATTCTGGCACACAAATCTATGGTACTGGCACTTATGGCGCTAATCTGAATTTATATATTATTTATAATTTGCGATGGTAGCATCTGATAGGCACAGGTCAAATAAGGTGACTTATGTTTGCATGCATATGCTTGATGATTCACAAGTATACAAATGCACATATAGTGAGCTCAATGAAATTTGCACGTGCGATAGACAGTATTAAGTAAAACATATAAAATAATACATTTTGTGAGTCATGATGGGAATCCGATCGATAGTAGAGACACTCGTGCAAACATGACATATTTTAGTGCAGTGGCAACAGCGCTCAATTCACTTTCCTTATAGCCTCTTGTCAACATAATCACCTGAGCGGTACAGGAGGCAGCGCAGGTCGTACTACTTTTTTTTTATTTCAATTAGTTTCTTCTTTTCGCACGTCAGGGCAGCAATTAGCTGTTCTGGTGGCGTCCAATGCAAAATTCTTCCTTTTATTCATCTTATCCATATATTAGCCTTAAAAAAAGCGAATTAGAATCAATTCTATCTTAGAGTTCATAATGAAAAGATTAGCATGTTCTGCATCATCAGAATGCATTTGGCGTCAGATTGCGCCAACACCTCCTTCCGCCGTAATGGGCTTTCAAGTTAATGATACTTCATCTGTCAGCAATTCAGCATTATTTAAGCAAACCCCGCTTAAGCATGAAGCGCATAGACCATTTTCTTCTAACTCAAAAAAACAACTAGAAGCGTATAAAACGCAAAATGAACAGAAGACGCCTCGTGCGCCATTCCAATCACTAACATGCGATAATGAAACGATACACAGGAAGTTTAAGTCAACTTCACAGTCTACAAATGCTGGTATCAACACACATAAGGAACAAAAAAGACCACGAACTAATCATGAATCCTCAAAAAAGCCCACACCCTTCGGTGAGCTGAAATTAATTAAGTATGACACAAGCTGGAGATCCAATAAATCGAGTCACTCGACTCAAAACAGAGAACTTGATAGAGATCGCCACTCCATCCAAGAACGATTGCCAAAAAACCGTTTGTTATCAGAACGCACCAATTCTTCTACATCAAATGAAAATGACGGAAAATGTTTATTGCTTGAAACAGTGAGGCATAGAGTTCCGTCAGATAACCAATTTGCATCGACATCAGAAGCAAACACACCAATATCTAATAAAGCATTAAGAGTAAGCGGCGTTGATAAAGCGCCACTACCGCGAGTACTTATAAACTATGGATCACGAGTTCGCTCTAATGTTAAGCGTGAGCGTCAACAGCGACCAGATCTTCTGGCTGAAATAACGCGCCTTCTTTCTCCGGCAGGCCTTGCTTCAGCCGTTGCTAGCTTGTATTGCGACAGAATTCGTCCATTGCTTACTGATGTCTTACAACGTGTCAAACATAGAGCAAAAGAAACAGCTGCAGCTCTAGAAATTGATATATTAACCGATTCCAATTTGAATAATAAAAAAAAAGTTTTTATATATAATAAAGATAGTATTAATAGATGCAAGAATTGTGAAATGGTACATACTATTGATTCTGAATGTTTTAATTTAACATCATCAGATATTTTAAAAAATATTTTATCAAATTTTGGAATCAATATTGAGAGCTCAATATTCAATTTAGAAAATTTAAATTCAAATATAACAAATCATTTTTCAACAGAAGATTATTTAATATTAATAAAAGTTGCATTAAAAGCAATTTCATTATTAGATATAATAACTTTACATCAATATATTGAACAGAAATGTCAGATGTATTTAATACTACATAATCCTTCAAATAAAAATCAAATGATAAATGAAGATATTAGTTTATTTGAAGCTTGTTTAAAATTACTACCGAGTAAGTAATTTTTTTTTTTAATTTATTTTGCATATGTATTTATAATTATATGAATTGATTAATTGTGGTTGAATTGTAAATTTATTATTTTAAAAAAAAAAATTATATAATTACTTAGATCAATATACACCTAAATGGGTTGATCCTCATTGTCCAAATAATAATTATTCTAATATTGTATGGCAATCTTTTGGACAATTTTTAACCGAAAGATTATCATATAAAATGGAAAGAGAATTAATATTAAATCAAACAATATCTATGATTGAAAATAAAAAAACAATAGAAGAAAGAAGCTATTTAATAGATGTTAATAATAATAATAATAATTCTGTACAAACAAAGCCCTATCAATTTAAGGGTGGACGATATGGATTAGCATTGGAATTACAAAAAGCAGGATTACCGCAGCTGAAGCAGCTATGTTTAGGGCAACTTTGTCATTTAGTACAACTTGCCATTGCTGCAAAATTATTAGCTTACGAAAACAGGCAAGTTTAATAAAAATTAGTATTTAATAATATAATTATTGACTTAAAAAAAAAAAAAAAATATATTATATTTCTACAGTGTATTACAACCATCTGCTTCCTGTATTCAAGTGTCTGTTGCATTATTGCAACAAGAAAAATCAATAATAACAACAACAAATTCTCAAAGTTGCAATTTAAATACAAAAATATTAAAATCATCAAAATGTGAAGAAGAAAATGATATTAGAAAAATACCACTAGATATTTTACAATGGCCTTCTTTAATTGGACAAAATATAAATTTAAAAAATAATAAATCAGAAATTAAAAATTATGACAATAATAATAATAATAATAATAATAATAATAATTCAGAATATTTAAATTTTGAAAATTCAACAGCAATAATAAATAATATAATAAAAAAAGAAAATACAAATAATTATTTTTCTAATATATTTAATATATCATCTTTGTCATGTAATAATATTATAAATAAAGATTTAATAATTAAAGATAATAATAATAATAATAATAATATAATAAATTTATTATTATCATCAAATGAGCCATCAATTATATTGGAAGATAATAATAATAATAATAATAATTATTTTCAAACTCTTGAAGAATTTGGAATAGCATTAGATGAATTACTCTTAAATAAACCAGAAGGTATAATTATTGCACAATTAAAAAAAAGTTTATTAAATAAGTAAGAAAAATTAAAAAAAAAAAAAATTTTTTTTTTTTCAGATACAAAAAAGATATCATACCACAAAAATTTGGTTTTAAAAAACTTTCAGAATGTTTAATATCAAATAAATTAATATCAAAAATATGTTTTGTAAAACCAGCTAAACCTTCAACAGATTGTTTACTTGTATTACATCAAAAATATAATAAAACAACATTATCTAATAATGATATATTTATAAAAACACCACGAGAATCTTTTATAAAAGAAAATGAATATATAAAAAATAATAATAATAAAACAACAAGAGAAAATTTAATATATGATGATTATATAATAGAAGGAAAAAATATAATACATTCACCAGCATCACAATCAACTTCTGATACAACAACGAGCAATATTGTAAATGGTCAAAAAAAGTTAGTTGAAAATATAAATACAAAAATAACAACATATACAAAATCAATACCATCAAATATTTTTTTGCCTTTAAATAATTTATTAGAAATATCTTATTATTTTTGGAAATATTATAAAAATACAATATTTAATAAAAAATCATTTATAAATAATAATAATAAATTAAATTATTATATAAATGATAATGATAATCTTGATATTGATGTAATACAATTTGTACTTAATAATCAAAATTAAGTTTTTTATTTTTGTGTTTTTTTTTTTTTTTTTTTTTTTTTTTTTTTTTTTTTTTTTTTTTTTTTTTTTTTTTTTTTTTTTTTTTTTTTTTTTTTTTTTTTTTTTTTTTTT
>JAPYZD010000783.1:0-27999 GCA_030522725.1 Ichneumoninae sp. B BG-2022a
GCGTATATCTATGAATGAGTGCATTAAAATGATACAGGTTGTGTTTAAATTATCGCGCCATGAGGGGTGGGGAATTCGTGCGAGCGAGCGCTCGTCACAAGTTTATACAGAGTATTCGGTGCATCGGTTACTGTGATCAAGTACAGTTTCCTCTTATCGTTCCTGTTGCGCTTGCCGTTGTTTCCCGACAAGTATCACAGGAATGAATTTTAATCCACGAATTCACTAAATTCTTAGTCATCCGACGGTACGACGAAAATGGCAACGTTGCCGTCGATGGTATTTCGTGATGTTCAGCTATATCTTATGATATCCTATTATAAGCAGGAAGTTCGTTACTATCGTCGTTATTGATCAATACTGTTACCCTAAGCTGCGTTACACCATTGACGAAGCAATGCCGTACAAGGTAGACACCGAAACGTCGTCTATAAATGAAATACCGAAAGTGTCAATATTTTCGTAAATAAGGAATTTTGGTCGTGTTTTATCCCGATTGGGAAATATTTTTATTCAACTCAGGTTGCAGGGCATCCGACGATTTATCGCACGCAGATGGCGTTGGCTGCGCGACGCGAAGAAGACTCACTAAATTATTGGCTGTCGATGAAAAGACGTCCTATTTTACGTTCGGTCGGTGATAACAAAAAGGGCAAATTATAAAGTTGCCGATTACGTTATCGGTTATTTTTTTCGATAACAACAAATTATTGACCACGGAAAATATTCATAATGAATTTATTATGGATTTTCATAAATGTTTTGTTTTGGTGGATAATAGGTCTATCATTACGATGAAACCGCGATGAATTTTTTTATAAACTTGATATACGATGTCATTTTTTTCGCTCACTTCGTGACCAGTAGGAACTCCGTTTTTATTATTGCGGACGAAAACTCAGAAACATTTCTTTTAAACAGGTAACGGACACCAATCAGCGGACAGGTATTACAGGAATGAATTTTAATCCACGAATTTACCAAATTCTCAAAATCTATTTGAGTAGGAAGTAAATTTGAATAATTGTGGATTAAAACTAGGATTTAAAAAAATACGTAACGGACACAAATCCTCTTAATTTATAAAGACTTACTGCGCAATTCGGCAAACCCGTCGCCTAGATTGTCTGGAAATTAATTAACAAACTATTTTTTTTAACACATTACATTATAGTCTTTTTATTATTAATTTTTTTTAACGGGAAAACTTTTACTGGATATTTGGTACCTTCGTTTCGAGGTAGTTGCTTTTTTATTAGGGTAAATCATGCAATTATTCATCAGATGATTTGTTTTTTATATATTTGTATTATCATTCATATTTACAAAAGGTCGTTCATTAATCGTTAATATTCATTATCGTAATCGTTAATATATCATAACTTTATTCCTGAGTGACCATTCATCATAAGACTCTTTTATTTATTTTCTTCTTTTCTTTACTTTTTCATCGCACACACAAAGTATGTAGAAGATGAGAAAGTTTATTGAGTTTGTTCAAGAATCTCCGTATCTTTACTTTTTTTCTCTCACTTTTCCTGAATGTTCTTTTTCTTGCGATCAGTAGAATCGATGCTAGCAGCAGGAAGATGGGGACTTGAGGTAGCATGAAAAAAAAGAATGAAGACTAATTTTATAAGTAAAAAAATCATGAGTCGATTAATAGAGCAGCGACATTTCGAATATCGTCAACAAACTAATTTTCTGAAGTACGTGGCCTACGTTACCCCTTTTCCCTAATTTGTATTTCATCCTTCGATGCTCTAGATCTGCCTTTTTTAAAAATGTATTTCTGTGTTTTTTCCTTCCGATTAATAATCTAATCGAACATTCTCGTAAAAAGGTCACCGTTAACTAATGCAATTGTTGGCCGTCCGCAGGTAATAGTGCATACCTTCGATCTTATCATCATCGAAGGTGTTTTGTTGTGTTTACGTCAAAATGAATAAGTATCACAAGTACATGAGCTTTCTGTTTTTTTTAAATGAAAATTTTCTTCATGAGTATACAAGCTACATAATAATTGTGTCAATAAATCGTACTCGCTTCGACATGTTCTTGTTAATATTTTTTTTTTCGTTTTTTTTTTTCATCTCATCAGACGTTAATATAATCCGTATGATAAAACTATAGGTATAATAATAATTGTTTACAGGTATTGGTAGCGATGACCAAGATGCCTACGCGCCTATCTACGTCTTGATATGGAATGCTGTAGTGTTGTTATAACGAGTACTTTTAACGACGATCTCGACAACGACCATACTTCGATGGAGATGGTAAGAATGTAAGTTTTTTTTTTCTTTCCGTTACTTTTGCAATGAAATTGCTTTCGTCATATTTATCTGTATCCGTATTTTCCAATATCTCGTTGATTTTTTTAATTTCACTTTTCGTTTCGTTTTTTTTTTAATTCTTCGAGTTGCGATTTTCGATAATTGCATTTTTTTCACCATTTGGCCCAAACTCTTCAAGGTCTGTTAATCTCGGTAATAAATGAGTGGTAAAGCATATAAGTTTCACTCTGTAATTACGGCAGTCGCCGCTTTGGCTTTTTCGGATCATGAAGACAGGGAAACTTTTATCGTTGGCACCGTGGCTACTTTTCGTAGGAAATACAACAAAAACTTGACAACTTCTTTAAACGATGTTGAATGAGTTTGAAAAAAATATATATACACAAGTTAAATATGCTGCTGTTGTGGGTGGGCATCGAATGGGTATTGCGTCTTTACATTTGACGATAATTGATTTTTTTTTGTTGTTTTTCTTCATCGTCGAGATATCGTTTTCGAGGCAATCGAAATTATGATTAGGCATATATATATATTCATATATATATATATAATATATATATCGACCGAGACACACATTCACTCCGCGCGTTTCGTACATAGAAAAAACGAGATGATGAATTATTCGCACTATTAATCGCTCACTGCAGTAATTATTTACAAACTTTCGTAATCAATTTTTGTTTTTTTCAAGTATACAAGGAATCGCGTGTAATATAATACGGTGTGTTTTGTCGTTCTTTTTTTCGTTTCTTTTTTTTAACATTAATAAACTTTTCTCAATAAAATCAATATCACATAATTAATATATCAATAATTATAATATAGATGGAAATATCGTTTGGTGCGCAATATACACCGATGAGTTCGATGACCCCCTTTGCTCTAACGAAAGTCGCAACTCTTGCGGGCAACGATTAAAATTCCCTATTTATTTCTACTAATAAATATTTCGACTCATCAGTACTTTTTACCATCTGAAATAATCATAATTTACACTATAAGAAGGGTGGACATGTTTTTGTTTGTTTTTTTCTGCGACACGGAATTATACATTTTTACTTCGTGATTTTAGCGTCGTTACTTCGTCGAGTTACAAAACGATCGCGTGGGCACAGTGGTTTTCGCGCCGTGCATTATTATTCTTTTTTTCTCTATTTCATCGTGCTCCTATATGCATTCCTACGTTCTTCCCTTGGTTTCAATGAATTGTCCGAGTAACGCGTGACCGTGATCTTAAGATTTTTTTGACAAATTTTTTCTATCTAAATTTTTGAATCTAAGAATCGAACGACGACGAAAAAATGCCCTAAATTCATTTTACAATGAAGTATGGAGAGGAATAACAAAAATGAATTATTCTAAAGTTACAATTAGTGGTTTGCACGGTCGCACGTTGCTCATGGGCTTCGAAGAATTCTCGTCGAAGATTACAGGATTTTAGTTCTTTTTCATCTTTTTTTTACGTCAATAATTTACATACAATTACAGTGACCATTCACGTTACTTTTTTATATCCATTAAAAATTCAATCTGTGCTATACGCAGACAGATCTCTCTCCTACGTAAGGCTGATTAATCACATACACACTCACGCGAAACGGAAAAAAATACACACATTTTTTTCTTTTTTAAGTACCTTCTATACGGGCGCGGAATATATCGCGCAAAATTATTTATCTCATCGTTAAATCTTCGTGGTTGGTGTTAAAAGATTTTTTTTCTTCATTTTCGTGTGTACGCGAATCCTCCAGTGGAACAATGAAATTTGTATCAAATGATCTTTATTTGTTTTTTCATTTATGATGAAAAAAAATGTTCCGTTATTGGCACGCTAAGTTGTTTATTCCCGTCGAGTGATTACGAGGGACCGGAATTTACGTATCCAGTGGAACAACTCGTTATTTATAAATTCTAAGTTTTACACGAGGGAATCCTAAATTAAGATGGCAGTAGAGTAATGTTTGTGGTACCTTAATGTAAAAGCGTAACGACTTGCACAATGATTCGCAGTTACACCTAAGAATTTTCTTTGACTGGAAATGGTCAGCAATTTAGAGGAAAAAACAAAAAAAAGAGCTCATAGTTTTTAGTACAGACTAGAATTATTACTTAAATTTTCTCCTCCATTACAAATTATATATAACCGAAGTTGACCCCGCTTTTCCGTCATTCTGTCGCGCACTCGTTGAAACACATTGAACTGCGCTGATAGATAAAGTAGTCAATAGAACATCAGTTTTAGTGTTGCGAAACAAAAAACTTTACAAAAATAAATCATTGTTAAGTCGATACGCGATTCCACTGAGGTAGAACCGTTCACCGTGAATCGGTGTTCACTTAATAATTATATTCCTAAAATTTTTACAACTCCCAATTGTCATCGTTGCGCGGTTAATCGAATTTGCATGAATATCATGCAAAAATATGCACATGCATAAAACCGCCCCGGATCTGTCTCAAGTATCGCTCAAATCACTCGACAATTTATACACCCCTATAGTATAATATCTATGAATATCCTCTTCCCCCGTCTCATTTTTTTCTCTTAAACTCTTTCCGAAGATTTACGATTATTTCCGTCAAATAGCTAAACTTTTCTGTCCTTTTTTTCGCGAATAAAAATGCAATTATGGCGATTGGCGGGACAACGTGTGATCGCGGGGGGCGTAATGGATAATCCAATAGAAAATCTTTTTTTTTCGATGGGTACGACAAATGGTGGGAAAGCTTTTGGATCGAAAAATTTCGGATTGTGCTGTGATCCACCGTTTGTTTTTGTTTTTTTTTTATTTCTTCGCTCAAGTTTATTTCAATATACGATGTTGAAGAACCATCGGTTTTGGAGAGGTCCTTGACTCGAGTATAAACTTCTCTTCCACCTTCGTGTTATAATAATAATAATTATTCTCAAGCGATTTTATTGTTAATCGCAAGCACGTTTAAAATTACTGTTCGAAGTTTGGTGCGGGCTGGTGTTTGTGTGTGTGTGTGTGTGTGTGTGTGTGAAGCGAAGAGTCGGAAGCAGTAATGTCGGATGGTGGTTTAACTTGGTCCCGAGCATGAGTGAGAGTCTTGCCTTATTCGTTTCATTTTTTTTCTTCGTTATATCATAATTGTCTCTCCTTTTCTTCCTTTCGATTAGCCGCCTCGAACGGTGGCGTAGATTTTTTAATTTGTTTATTTGTCTTTCTATATCTCTCCTTCTCATCGATTCTTCACCTTAATAATTCCTCATTGAATTAATCACTTTGCTAACTACTAAAAACTACGACGTTGTTACTTATTTACGTTTAAACTATTTATATTCGTGCGAAACATCGGGATTTTTTTGGCAGTATTTACAGTGTGCGGAAGTGTCTAGCCCCGGTGTTCAGTGTGTCAGTTGCGAAACGATAATTGTTAACGCGATGGAATCGTTGGGCCGATTCTCATCGCGCGAGGACGACGCAGGTCGAGAAACAAAAATCGTTCGCTGGCCGGGGCTCGGTCAATCCTATACACCTAAGCGCTATTCATTATTCACTATTAATTATTTCAGTTCTCTACACTATATATTTACATTACAAGCACGATAATTTAATTGAGATTACTAACGCGCGATCTTCCATTCATTTTCGAAAAGTCATTCTTTGCCACTTTTCTTTATTCTTTTCTTTATTCGAGGATGATGCAGTTTTATTCTTTCGTGGCTATTTGAGAGTACTTCACCAAAAACGAAGTTTGAGATTTTATTAAACTAATCTTTTGCTTTTGTCTCATCTCTATTGCATGTTTTTCTTCATAAAAGAAGTGTCTTTGTCAATCAATCGTTTCGTTGATAAGAGATAAAATTCATCTTCTAATCCTTTTTACCGAGTATCAAAAAAAAATTTAACTTAAGTATAATCCAATAAATAATTCGTGTTTTTAGAAATTGTTCGTTTTCACAGTATTTAAAAGAATAAAAAGGTTTTTTTAAACACTATTTTTTCTCAAACTATTTGTATGGATAATAGTGATCGAAAGTACGTGACAAAAAAATTAATTAGTATTTCAACGTCCATCTCATGCCGCGTTCTTCGGTGAAGTGGCTCAAAAATTCCCGTCGAAATACACTTGGATGATTATTATTTACAAAAGAAGAACGATCATGTAATTGAGATACTTAGTGCGCGGTTGTCCGTTGATCTTCGATCCATTTTCTTCGCCGTTGTCGCTGGCAGTGTCGTTCTTAGCTTCGACAATGGTGGCAAGACGATCGACCGAACCGGCGCCGGCGTCGCCGCTGTCCCGATTGTTCGACGGATCGCTGTCCAGCGTGTCGTCGGAATCAACGTCGATCGATCGATTGTTAACGTGGATTTTTACAACGGCGTCGACGGGATATTTGGCTCCCTCGCTCGACGACGATGTAGTCGGGCACGAGCCGTTCGTGCCGGATCTCGATGCGAAATTATTCTCGCACTTCGGACAGACCGAACCCTCGACGCTCGTTGTCTCCTCCTCGGCGGACATCTGACATCGAAAACATATGAGATCACCGTCGTCCTGATCGCTGGAGAAGTTGCAGTGAGCGCAACGCTGCGACAGACCGTTCCCACCGTTGCACAGAGGACACGGAGGACTGTCCTCCAATTCTTCGAGATAATCCGGATCTTCCGACACTTCCTCCGCTTGCTCCTTGCTCACTGGCCAGGCTCGACGATCGACCTCGTGGTACCTCGGCGAACGATCCACCTTTACAGGACTCCTGTAATTTCAAATATTTCAAATAACTAATGTTGTAAAGTTGTTTGCACAGGGCTTACTCGTTTCGTACAATTCCGCGCATAGCTTTCTATATGAGAAAGTTCGCTGAGCGCACAGTAAAAAAAGTATTTCGTAAAATTGAAAAATAAAATAAACAGATAGACAAGCGCTATGAAAAGTAGCAGTTGACGTAATTATTGCTACATGTGCTGCACGTGTCCCAAATATTGCGCCAATATTGCTGCTTTTCATGCCGCTTGTCTATCTGGGATGTTATTAAATAAGTGACAATTTCGTTTGTTCGGGTTTGAATATACAAATCTGTCCTTTTATTTCTTGTGTCATTAACAATTTTACTTTGGAGTTTTGTTTGTAAAACTAGAGGCGCAAGATCGGAAAAATATTGAATTAAAAATTGTGGATGTTTGTGGACAATAAACTTATTGTCCACAAACATCCACAAGTTGAGGTAAAGTAGTATAAACTTTTTTTACTGTGCAATATTTGGCCTCCACATTTCTTACAATTTCGCGTATAGCTTTCGATATGAGAAAGTTCGCTGATCGAATTTTCGCTTCCGCATAAAAGAAGCTATGAGCAAAATTGTAAGAAATTTGGAAGCCATGTGCAAATTAGTTTACAGCTTTGTTAGTAACATTTTAAAAACTCTACATCTTATAGAAATAAAACGATGAAAAGTTTAAAATTTAATTAATTGCATAATTCGTCATTTTGGGGATCTTATGTATTTTTCGTCGCTGATGACGAATCTTCAAATTATTTTACTTTTAGAGCAACATGTGATGCATATAGTCGTGTCGGACGAAAAATTAAAATGTTACGTTCACTCACGCACACGCACATACATCCGAACGTCCGTTAAAAATCGCATTTCTCGTTGCTTCAGACTATTTTAAGTACTTTGACATTAAAATCTCGATTTTTTTTTACGAAAACACGCAGAAAAATAATGTATTTGACGGGCACCCAGTAAATAAATATTCATTTATTTTAAATAAACATTTATTTTAATCAATTCAAATATTTATTTAAACCAAATAAATATTTATTTTCGGGTGCCCGTCAAATAAATTATTTTTCTGGATGCAGCGTCCTTTACGAGGAAACTCTCCTCGCAGCAAAATATTCCAATACGAACATAAATATTTGACAATTAGGATACAAAACAAAAAAATCAAAAATAACTGAGAAAGTTTCGTCAACGAGAATAGGAGTACCTTGCTTCGTGATGTCGTTCCTGAGGTCTCTTCCCTCTCGTTTCCTGCGCCTCCTCCTCGCGCTCGGTTCTCCTGGACCAAGCTCGCTGATCGACCTCGCGGTGTCTCGACGACCGATCGCTTCCCGGCACGGAGCTTCTGTGAGCGTTGCTGCCGGGGCTTCTCGACTCGTGCTGTCTCTCCAGATCGCGTTGTCTATCCGCGGCGATCGTCAGTTGCTGGTCCTGATCGAGTTGACGAGCGCTGCCGGCCACGTGACTCGTCGGTATGCTTTTCGATCTTCTCTCGCGATGATCGCCGCCGTCCTCGCGGAAGTAACGCGGCGAGCCCTCCATTCTCATGGGACTCTTGGAGATCGACGAGATGACGCTGCTTCGCCGGTCCTGCTGGTGTCTCGCGCCCTTAACTTCGCCCTCGATTCTCTCCTCGACGAATCTACCGTAGTGACTCGGCGTCTGCGGTCTGTACGTGCAACTCTTCGATCGCAGATCGCACTCGCTGCACAGCAACAAATTCGACTTGCTGCCCGGATGCGAGCTGTAACCGTTGCACGTACCGTAATACTTCTCGTCCTCGTTGTCGTCGCTCTCGAACATGTGCTGGCTGAGGCTGCCGATCGATTTCGTGACACTCGATCTGCCGTCGACCCGCGTCGAGCCCAAGTAGCTCCGCGACCCGACGGTCTCGTCGTCGCGCACGATTTGCTCCTCCTCGCCGGCCGCCAGGGCCGAGGCCGTCGAGTCGTCCAACGGACAGGACACCGACTCGTCGTCGAGATAACTCCTTATGTTCTCCATTTTCATCTTGCCGCGCTCCGAGCACGGCATTATTTCTCGTTAAATGAAGCTCTCGCGATTCCTCTCGTTGTCCTCGATGCTCGACGTCGAACTCGCTCCGCAAATCTGCATCTCGATTTCGGCCAATCTGTGCTCCACGTCCCACTGCTGCTGATTGAGCTTCACGCTCATCGCCGCGTTCTCCGACTCCAGGCCCACGAGACGCTCACGAAGACGCTTTATCTCAGCCAGCAGCGCCTCGTGGGTACCGAGCAACGGCGTTGCACCCTCCGAAACCAGTTGCGTCATGCTGTTGCACGTCATTCCTGAAATTTGAAGAGAAATTTATTAATTAATGTACGTCTTGAAACGACACTCAGAAAAATCATTTATTTTACTGGCGACCCGCACATAAATACTCATTTAATTGAAATAAATATTGATTTCATTGAAATAAATATTGATTTCATTGAAATTAATATTGATTTCATTGAAATAAATATTAATTTCATTGAAATAAATATTGATTTCATTGAAATAAATATTGATTTCATTGAAATTAATATTGATTTCATTGAAATTAATATTGATTTCATTGAAATAAATATTTATTTCATTGAAGTTAATATTTATTTCATCGAAATTAATATTTATTTAATTGAAATTGATTTTTATTTACGGGGTGCTAGTCAAATAAATTATTTTTCTGGGGGAAAAAATCACGATGCGTTGGTTAAATTTTGCTTATGGAATAATGGACGCAGGATTGGGAATGGAGACTGTAATGACTTTATGACTAAAATTACTTCAGCTAGATAATTTTAGAAAGTCTTTCGACAACTGTTGCCCCGAATTGAGGACACGCGCCGTTATCGCGATTTCGCCAAATAAATCTTTAAGCACCTTGAAGGTTGGGCAGCTTTGGTTGTGCGGGGCGATTTCGTTTAATGAAGAGAAACCGGAAGATCGGGTGCCTTGAGCTATGAGGAGGAACCAATGGCACACCGATCGCGTTCACGGGGCCATTAATAGTCCGTAAGGGCATCCAAGGCAGCGATAGCCGTTACTTCCGGCCGAATCGATAAAATGCCCGTACAACGCTCGCCAGCGAACATCGTGTATAACTTCTTCGAGAAAATAAATATAAATCGACAGACCGTGATTGATACGTTTTTGCCGATAGTACTGCAAGATTATAAATATCTCGATAATATAGTTTCACGATATAGTTTCACGATATCGCGCGAGGGAATTATTGTCATTATCGCTATCGAAGTATATTCCAGTTATGTAATACAATTTTATCCTAACCAAAAAATATTTTAGAGAGGAAAAATATCGAATGGTATTTTCATTACTTCCTTCATGTTGGATTTGGCTGTTGCATTAAGCGGCAGCTGATAGGTATTCATTGGCAGTTTTAGCAAAATTCTTTGGGCATAAATTCTGTACCAGAGCTGGGCAAAGCACCGAAAACTGCAAGTACCTTAAGTAACAAAATAATTCCGGTACTTAAAGTACTTTTATAAAATACAAAGCACAAAGTATTGTTTCTCTTTAACCACGATTTTCTTCGTAATCACATTTGGACGTATATCGAGTGCGAAACGTGCTACAACGGCACACGAATATGATATTTTGATCAAAGACCTTTGGCATTGAATTTTGTAAAAATCCATACAAGCTGTCAGATATTATGGGTTTTTATATTCTTGAAAACTGTCTAATTCGAGTAAACATGGAGGTATCGAGCTTAAATTTCATACGGGAATGGCACTCTTTGGTATTAAATTTGCCGAAAATTGATCTAACCGTTCAAGTTTTATGGGATTTGAACGATTTTTTTTTAATTAGTTTTTTACGTGTGACGCGAGTTTCCGAATCAAATATCACACTACGAGTAAAATGAGTTACAGTTTTGTAATCAGCGACGAAGAATGAAAAATTAGCTCAAAACGACGAAATCTGTAAATTTCTGTTTGTGATTTCCTTTTTTTAGACATTTTTTTATGTTACGAAAAAAGATGCAAAGTAATTTGCACATGGCTTCTCCATTTATTAAAATTTTGAGCATAACTTCCTCTTTGAGAGAGCTATGCGCAAAAATGGAATAAATTAAGAATTCATGGGCAAATTACTTTGCACATTTTTATATTCAGCGTTCCAAATTGGTACATTGATCCAAACGTACTGAGGAAAAAAATTGTACAAGTACTTTGGTTTTAGTACTCAGTAAAAGTACTTTAAGTACCGAAAAGTACTTTGGTATTTTAAGTACGTACTTTAAATACCAAATACGTACTCATGTACTTTAAGTACGTACTTTAAATACCAAATAAGTACTCATGTACTTTACTACCCAGCTCAGTTCTGAAGGCTTATTCTGAACCTGTCTACCTATTGAACAATTCGTCCTTTACCTAGATCGCAATTTTTCAACGAACAGTCCTAGATAGCGGCTGATTGGTACAGCAGAGTAGCTATTGATCAATTAATTTCATCAGTCTAATCGCGGATTCCCTCTCTTTCGCTTCGTTATTTTTTCATCCTCTTACCGCTTGTTCAGATCAATACCTTTAATTTGCCAATCAGTTCTGCCAGCTTCGTTCCTTCCCTCATTCTCATTTCACTTCGTTTGCCTCGTGGCTCGATTTTCAAGACCTCTTTGACACGACCAATTGAACACGCTCGAAGCCAGGCGTTGATTGCTCCAGATTAGCTCGCGAAGGCTCAGAGGGCTTTACATATTTACACCTCAATTTTTGTTTTCATGTGCTATTGATTATTTTTACCTTTTTTTGTTGTTGAGAAATCAAAGACAAATCGACTACGGAAAATAAGGTCACATATTCGATGTCAAGCAATTTTCATTTGTGCTAAATTCGTACTAAGAAATCACGCATATTCTCCCAACATTGATGGACCACACTCGGCATCCCAATCGATAATTAAAGAGAGAAAAAAAGCTGCTCCCTATTTTTCGGCCAATTTGAACGTCGCTCTAGTTTTTTTTCAACTACCCCTGTTTTTCATCCAATATTGCGGAAGATAATGCTGAACCGGTGCAGCGATTCTTTACATGTTTACGAGTGGCGGGCCAGAGATTTCGTATCCATTATCCGAGCGGTATTTCGGTGAGCCCGTGGTCCTGTTTGTTGAACGCTTTTTTTTCTTATCAACTGCATGTACACGCTGATAAAAATGACGAATGGTTCGTTTATCCGCGTCGCGTTTCCCCGCTCCCGCTTTATCGCGATAATTCGCGCGTGTTCCGCCGCATCCCTACGTGCAGCATCGCTCGCCGGGATCGCGTTCCTGTTGAAGCTTGAACTACTCACTAATTTGCGGAATAGATGGACGCTTTCCGATATCTACGAACAACCAAAAAACCCCTAGAAAATAAATGTTCGCAAAATTATTATTATTATTTTTTCCCAATTCTACCGGACTTGCTACCTAATTTGAAGTAAATTAACTACGCATTAACTACGACTACTACAGAGATCGAAAAAAATGTATATTACAGCCTATATGAGATATAGTTAAATTGAAAAAAAAATATATATATTGAAAAATTAAGAAACAAGGCAGGGGTGGTGGTGTTGATGGGTTTTGCGTTCTCTGGTGAGGTTTTCGGGGAACAGAGACAATATGCGATCAGAGAGGTCTGGGTGGCATTGGGCGAGGGTGGCGAAGCGGGCAGGGTTTTCAAGACACGGAATTCGGGGGTCGTCCAAGCTTACCGGAGTGGGTGGATTGCCGGCCGGTCGAGGGTTGCGTCGCCGCGGACTGTGCGGCCCTCGCGGTCGGATCCTCGCTGCTCTGACCGCTACTCGTCGCGCTCATCGGGCTGTCCGCGCTCCGGCCCGTGTTGTTATTAACGTTGTTGGCGTTGTTGTTGTTAATACCTGAGCCCTGATGATGATGATGATGATGGTGAAGACCACCGAGGGTCCTCGAGGCCACCGGACTCGGACTCGGCGAGAACAACGAGTGGCCGGCCGAATAGGGATGCGCAGCACGGAGGTCGATCGGCGATATCCACATTTCTTCCAAGGGCACACGACCACGCGACTCGACCAGACCGGGCGTGCTCTGACACCTGCCCATTGCCGCTGCGAATTTAATTTACCAATTTTTTTTTTTCTTCTTTTTTTCTCGTTTTTTTTCATTTTTGTACAGATTTTTATATACATATTGCTTTTGTCGTTATGAGGGAATGATGGAATAGAAGATGGAAAAAAGCCCCGCCACCACCCCCGCGTGAAATTGTGCCAGGGATTACACATACGGTTTTTTGTATATTGGTTTGGATCACAAAATATCACAATTGGGTAATAAATTTGAATATCTGCGTGGTATTTTGGTATGGTACTGAGATCTCGAGGTTAATTAATGGATGTCAGATTTCTTTACGGAAGTGAACAAAACATATGTGGAAATATGTATTCGACATATAATATTAAATCCGGAGTTTTTTATATGATTAATATAATGTATTATATTAATTATATTATGTTATATAATTAATGTGATAATATATTGAACATATAAATTGCAGTGTGCCTCGAGAACACATATGCATATGGAAAAATATATTTCAAAATATATGCGATGTATACATTTTTTTTCAATTGGTGAAAATATATTTCGTATGTAACAAAAATATATCAATTTTTTTTTGGATGTATGCCAAGTATACTTTTTTTCATACATGCAATGTAACGTTACACCTTATCGAACGATGGCGCGATCGTATGTTACACCCGTCCGTGTAGGTGAAAAAAAAATATCGCAAGATAATCAAAAAGAAAATCGCGCAAGACTGCGCAAAACTCCGTCGGTGTTTTGCGCGGTCGAAAGGACGATGAGAAAATTCAATCGACGATTCGCGATGTGTCCACGGACGCGAGAGCGCTATCGCATTATAGCGGGGCGTGAATGAAATAAAGCTTCGAGGGCTTTGGAGTGTTACAGTACGGGTCACCGAGTCGTCGTACTCGACGCCTCTTTTACCGTCGACGCTCTCTCGACCATCCTTATAAATGGTTTACGGCCCCCGCACGGTTTTTTCTCGCGAAACGAATATCGTGTCGCAGTGGATCTCGAAACCTTATTTCCCTTCGCGACAAACCTCCCGTTTTTCCTATAAAAGTTCTATATATATTCGCTCGAAAGAGAAGTCTATCGAGAAGAGAGAAAAAAAAATTGGATTAGAAAGAAAAATTTACATTTATAAGGAAAAAGACCTCGTAATATTTTTCATAGCCGCGAATCTCATGATACAGTAGACGACCGCGTTTTTCCAAACCTCAGGAGCCACACCAATTCGGCTCGACCGCGTAAGTTGGATACCGCACTACCCGCTCAATTAAGGAGGGAGTCTCGCTGCGCGCTGACTTCGCATAAGTTCGACACCAATAAGAGAAAATTGCAACTACTTCTTGATGGTGTAAAAATCTGAAAAAAATAATGTATACTAAAGGTACTGAGAAGATTAATTTTGCATAATAATAATTGCAACATGTTATTAACAAATTCATCAAAAAATTAAGTGGTTAACAAATTACCCGGCAACAAAACTTTTTTTTTATGACAATGATTCGTTTATTTTTCTGAATACGTATGAATTTTTGCAGATTTTTAAGTAATCGTTGATTTTTGTTCTATAAAAAAAAAATAAAAAATCATAGATGATTATAGGATAAGTGGGGGTGATATGGCCCTGGTTTTGCTAACAACGAAAATTTGAGAGGTACAACATTTTTTAAACTTAAAATTTTTTATTGTAACCAACTCTAGAAACTTCAAATTGAAGCAATTTACTCAGAACTTTCAATCTTTTCGATGCGTGATTTAATTGTAGCTCTATAGATAAATATTTGCGATCGATCGGCCCACCTGGACACTACGGGTGACATGGCCATAGTAATAATGGTAGTCAATTAGGCGTAGAGAAGCATTGGGATTGCACAAACCTTGTCTTACTATACTTTATGTTGCCTAAGTAAACTACAGAAAGACAGTAATTGCCTCCGTCAAATGTTTCCGATGTCAAACTAAAAAGAAAATGGTTTCACTGGCGATACCACTCGCATATTGCGGGCGAGATGGCCACGTTGCTACCTCGCTCGTAATATCCGAGTGATATGGCCATCGCCTGCTATTGCGGGCAATGGCCCAGCACCACTGATGTGGCCATTTCACCCGTAATATCCAGGTGACATGGCCACCACTGAAATGGCCATATCCCCCGAAAAACGCGTGACCATGTTTCCCCAAAAATAAGTGGCTTACCCCACATATTGGGGGGTTTTGGTTAGCCAATGAATTACTCTTTCCGATGGAACCTATTTCACTGACCAGAAGTATTCGTGGTTATGTAAATGTTGGTGACCACTGATAGGTACATCGAGTCGCCATTAATAAGTCCCAGATAGACAAGCGCCACGAAAAGCAGCAGTTGGCGCAAAATATGCGCTACATTGCTAGCTTGTTTATCTGGGTGCAACTTTATACTGAGGGTGCCACTAATAGGAACAACGCTATTTATACACGCTTTCATTGATATCCTTTGAATAATAATAAATAATTGATCACCTTTGGGCGGTTTTGGTTAGCCAATGTACTAAACTTCCTGATGGAATCGATGTCAGTGACCGAATAGCCATGGTTGTATAAATATTTTGTGTTGTTTCAGACACAATTCTTAAACGGTCACTAATAGGAGTGTTTACGTTAAGCGTTGTGGGTGGGAATACGTATAGCCGCACAAAAATTACCGTAATTTAAGCGTGCAGAAATATACTCCATGTATTTTGCAGCCCCACCCATAGTTTGAAACTGAATTCTTAATTTGATTTGGAAATGCATTCGGTGCTTTAAGGGATACCCGCAAAAATCCGCTTTGATCAATTATGCATTTTATTTAATTTTTTGCTTTGGTAAAGTTAACAAATGCTATTATTGTTATGAGCAATTTGTTTACGTGGAACTCGATTGCTGATTTCAGAGATAATGTTTGATTTTACTGTAATAAAAAATATCATATTATCCCACATTCATTGATTACCGAGTCAGGCGCCTAATGTAATATAAACGGTGACATCGATTTATTACCTTTGGCTCGATACCAATGCAAGTTGTAATAAAGTGCTTGGTAGTAAATCGAACGCACCGGTGCTTGCGCGAGTACCAAGCATGGAATATTTTTTACAAATCGCAACCGGTCGCTATTTCACGAGGTTTTTAACGTTTTAAAGAATTTTCTTCGTTCACAATTTCGTCTCGATTAAATTGAATATGATATTCGAAAAAACTCGAAGCTTAATTTGCGCATTGCTTGCATATTATTCTTTTAATTAATTACTTGCGTATTCATTTTTGCGGATTAAAAATAAGCTTTTTATAAGAGGAGGGAAAATGTTATCTATAATGAAAATTGGCGCATCTCGAGATAGCTTCTTCCTTATGGTAAAATGTCGGAATATGTCCGATGCTCAAATACGAAAAAATGTAGAGTAGCCAAAGTCCATCGATTTTTGTCTCGCATGAAGCTTGTGGCCGCGTTCCCTCTCTGTCGTGTTTATTGCAACGACGATTTCATTCGCAGGTACCAAAAGAAAAGGAGTCGTTTGTTTTTCCAACGAGCAGGTAAGGTAAACGGCCCAGTTTTCGCCACCTTTAGGCCCAGTTTCCTCCATCTTCAATTGTTAAAGGGAATATTTTATTAAAAATATACGTATCGCGACATTAATCAATAGTAAACCGCATTTCCACATGCCGTCAATTTCGTATTATTATTAGTATAAATTGCGATTAATGGCGGTAACTGGGACAGCGGCGGAAACTGGGCCGTTTACCTTATATACGAACCTCAAGCAGGGAATTGAACTTACGCGGTCGTCATTTTTGGAAATACGCGCAAATGCCACTCCATACCCAGATGTGTGTGTGTGTGAATATTTTTGTTAGTACAGTACCATTGTAATATGTGGGCGATACTAGACGATAAGGCGACATGCTTTATTCTCGATCATTCGATAATTTAATAGCGTATATAGATATACGAATGTTATTCGTCGCTGTGGCACAAACATCCGACAGCCAACGAGCCAAACGTTCCAAGTGGAATCATTATATAGATATACGCGTTTTCGAGTATCCGGCTCTGCACGACATACCGGCACGTGTTATTGCTACATCAATGTATATACATTATATGTATGTGTGTATGTATCATGTTCACATGTGGAACGCAATATCGCGTGATTGAATTCCGGATATTAAGCTTAAATTGAAAAGCACACTCCATCGATCATTGTTGCGTACGTTGGTTCCTATACACAGCGTTCCGTGTAAGGGGAGAGTCGGGCAAAATGGACTATTTTTGCCGATTTTTCGCGATGCGTAAAAAAAAAGTCGACCCGTACGGAGGACGACGGTCAATTTTGCACCGCTTTCCACGACCTTTTGTTGTGTATAAATAAGCTTTGTTACCGTTGATAGAGTTCACAACTTCATCAGATTAACTACCTTAGATTAGCACGGATGTTAACGCTACGTATTTTTTTTTCAATTCCCGTATAAAAATACACAAACGTCACAAACGTCATACATGTGGGCGTGGGGCACAACGGAATGTTCTTACCAATTTTATGCGGGAAATTGCACGAAAGGTCTGAAATTGAGGACATGCGTCTGTTTTCCACCGCTCTCCCCTATATGGATTCCTTGGAATCAAAGGGGCGTAAGCCCCTTTGAGAGTATATAGGAGGCATTCCATACCATTTTGACCTAGGTCTAAATCCAGCCCTTCACATCCTAGTTTAGGCTCGCGATTTTTTATATGACAGAACTGACTCTTAATATTTATGTATTAGTATTTATGATAAAACAGTGAACTTAATGATTGCCGCAATTTAAAAATCTGAAAAAATTCTGAAAAATCTGGTGTCCAACATTTGTCCAAAATGTTAAGTTTTGAGTCGGAGTGGGCTGGTGTCACCTTCTATTTTTTCGTCTTTTTTTAAAAGAAGGGTGAAAAATATTAGAAGAAAAGAATCAGTCGATTATGGGTTATACCATTTTTATATGCAACACGGCATCTTTGGGCATTTTTTTAGATGTTTCCTAAGAGTTTTCTTAACTTAAAAAAAGGAAAGCTCTTTGGAAAAAGCCGAAAAACTTCCCAAAAATGTAACGTTGTTTATACGATAACGCATAATCGACTGATTTTTTTGTAATTTTTTTCATTATTCATTTCGAAAAAAGTTAGAAAAAAATAGAGCAGCACACCCGCTCAAATCTTAAAACCTTATGTATAAGGCACAAGATTGTTCAGATTTTTTAATTGTGGCGATCAATAAGTTCATTTTCTTATCATAAATAATGATAAACAATTTTTTTTAATGTGAGTACTTTTGAGAGTTAGTTCAGTTCAATCCAAAATGTGAAGGGTTAAACCCAGCTTGAAATAGTACGGAGTGCCCCACAGGTAACGCCCATTTGATTCTCAGCAGTGCAATATACATTCGTTTCGGACGTCATATTTGTCAGTCTTCCGTTCGTGGGGAGGAAGTCGAGTGCTCCAGCGAGCTTCGCCAAAATTGAAGGAAAGGACGACCTCAGAAATTGAGATAGTTAACGGAAGTTGGAAGCTTCTGAGGTAGTCCTTTCGACGACCATAATCAATTACAGGGTTTCCCCTATTGGATCCTTTGTACATCTACGGCGTCTACACAGAATTCGTGCCATCTCGGTCATCCATCGTACGCCTTTGCCGATGCTCCGAAGTGTTGAAACTCCTGGATCGGAAAATCGATCGACCGACTGATTCACAAAGACCAATTAGTGGTAAACTCCCCGGTTGACTGTAGTAACGCCACTATCAGCGCGGAGTCGCAGTTTCATAGTTATACGAATCGATCGGACCTCGATGATCCGAACAATGCACGATATTCTATCCCCAGGCTTTTGAATGCGGCATTCTTGACTCTCGACGGTGATGAGTCGACGAGCTGAAAAGCCAAAGTGAGCAGCGCCAAACGGAAACCCTAACAGACATTTCGTTTGCTTTGTCATCAATATTTTTCGTAACTAAGGTTTGCGAAACTTTCGTGAGAAAATCAAGCACAAAATGTTTAATTGAAGAATTAATTCGTGAAGCGACTTTATTTCACGGACAATCTGGCAGTTCACAGGTTACGTGTGAACGAAAGCGTTTTCGAAGAATTAACTCCGCGAACTATTTTATTTCGCGAATAATCTTGCAGTTCAAAGGTCATTTGCGCCACACCCGAGGGTAGAGGTGACGCGTAGGCAGGCGATAATTTTATTTCACCTTAAAAAAAAAGTTCAAGCGTACAAAGTTGAAACAAAAGTTTCTCGCGGTAATGTAAATTTAACGGGGTGCACTCCAGAGCTCAAAGGATGAGGCGAAAAAAATAGAATAAAAGGAATTATAATACCGGAGGGAGATAAGCCGAACGAATTGAGACGGAAAGTTGAGCGAGATTATTTTTAAATGAGACACGGATGAATATACAATTCTTGCGACAGAGCCAAGCATACAGTACGGGCTAAGACACATTTCTGCGAAGAATACAAAGTAGAAGAAGAAAAAACAAAACGACAAAAATGGATGAAAAATTTAGATGACGGGGAAAGGATGTATATTTTACAGCAAATGGGAATAAACATATTTATGATGTAGATTGAAAGTTTGCAGAAGTATATGTATATATATATATTTATATATATATTTATAAAGGAGATGGGTACTTTGAACTTCATAAAGGAGATAACGTCGGTTGAATGTATACATAAAACCATTATAGCGTATGTATGTACATGCCGGTATAAGATAACTTTGTTTTTTCCGAGCCTCGTCGATGTTTCCTAAAATTTATACATACCTTGTTATTTATACGTACCGAAAGGCTTCGCGAACGTACGAAGCTCGGAAAATTGACTTTACCGTTCACGAGGGGCGGGAGTTAAGCTCATACAGGTAGACTTTGTACGGAACCGACCGAGATGAATAATAGCGCGCATATTTGTCGTTGGGACGTTTGTTAGGGGAGAACGGGGCAAAATGGCATACCAGGGCAAAACGGGATAATGAGACAAAACGCAATTCTCCAATAACTGAGATGATAGCGATGGTGGTACGTGGGCCAAAACGGCTGTGAAAATCCAGATGTATCGTTGGGACAAAATGGGGCATCCAAAAATGATTGGAAAATTGAGGTCTGCCCTCACAAACCCGTTTTGCCCCCTGTGCCATTTTGCCCCGGTCTCCCCTATTAATACGGCGTTGATCGATATCGGTAAATCGTGAAATTTTGGAACTGTCAATTCGTTATCGACACAACATTTTTCTAGACCAATCGCTAACGCTACAATGGCTTGACATAATAAAATTAAAAGAAGCCAGAAAGACGCCAAAACAGTTTTGGACTTTCGACAACAGTTGTCCATAAAGGTTCAGGATTTTTTTGCTTCATTAATCTTACCAAAAAATGTCTATTGACACGACAAACACAAGATCATATTTGTATACGATAAACGATTTTTTGTCACCGCTCCGATTTTACATTTTTATTTTTTACTGCGAAATGGACGATTTCCGTTATATCGAATTTTTTTTTACGGCTCAACCGTCGAACGCAGGCGGGAGCAGATAATTTGGGCGGACATTAAACCGTCGACAGATAGATTTTACTAGCATCCCCCCCGTTTCCCAACCCCTCCAGCTTGTTGAAAGCATGGTGTACGAGACAAAGCCTCGCATGTGCAGTCAAAGTGCGAAAGCTTCGATGGACGGTTCATCTCCGTTCGGAATGAAAATTGTAACAGAACGAGCGCGCCGTATCGACGCAATACTGGTCCGCCGGTACCCGAAACTGCCTCAAAGAGATCGTTAATGGTCGAAATTACCCTATACAGACACGCTTTGCGGATCGTCGGTCCGTAGATCCGAGAGGCTTTCGCTATTAGCTCGCTATGATACAGGAACGTTTGCATTGCTCTTCGGCCTCGCACACTCCACACGCCCACTTGCCGCTTTAGGCTTCCGGCTCTAACTAATTTCGTGCCCTGTTCCCACCCCTTGCGTGTGCTACGGATACTAGATCACCGTTGTTTTATGTTTTTTCCGCGTTTTCGTCCATTATTTCTACTTAAAAAAGAAAAAATACTCGTACATCTTTTGTTAAATTGATCCTGGCCATAAGTGCCTGAAGTGGAAGGAAAATACGGTATGAAGCAGGAGTATAGTCGCGGCCGAATTACTGATCGACCCCAAAACTCGTATAGTAGCCAACACGGAGTGAATTTAAAAAAATAGAAGTGGGCCAATTTTTTTCAGTTTTCAGATCCATTAGTAAAATATTTTTACGGTGGGAAGTTATATTTTTTCGTGCTTTCGCCCATTATGTAAAAAAAATAATCGTCCATCTTTTGTTAAATTAATCCTGGCCATAAATTCCTGAAGTGGAAGGAAAATACGACATGAAGCAGAATTATAGTCGCGTCCGAATTACTGACCGACCCCAAAACTCTTATAGTAGCCAGCACGGATTAAATTATAAAATACTAGAAGTGGGCCAATTTTTTGAGTTTTCAGATCCAGCTTAGTAAAATATTCTTACAGCGGAAAGTTATGTTTTTTCACGCTCTCGTACATATACGTTTACTTAAAAAAATACTCATCTACCTTTTGCTAAATTGATCCTGGCCATAAATTCCTGAAGTGGACGGAAAATACGGTATGAAGCAGGAGTATAGTCGCGTCCGAATTACAGACCGACCCCAAAGCTCGTATAGTAGTCAGCATGAATTGAATTATAAAATACTGGAAGTGGACCAATTTTTTCAGTTTTCAGATCCAGCTCAGTAAAATATTTTTACGGCGGCAAGTTCTGTTTTTTCGCGCTTTCGTCCATTACGTTTACTTAAAAAAAATACTCGTCCATCGTTTGTTAAAATGATCCTGGTCATAAATTCCTGAAGTGGAAGGAAAATACGGTGTGAAACAGAAGTACAGTCGCGTTCGAATTACCGATCGATGCCAAAGCTCGTATAGTATTAAAATATTTTTCCGGCGAAAGGTAATGTTTTTTTTTCATTATTGGAGGTACAAATGTACCCAAAGAGTAGATAGGGTGGGCATTGTTTTATTTATATATGTGTAATACGACAAACAAAAATCGTGGCAAAAAACCAGAAAATATCGAAGAGTGTCGTACTCACTACGAGCTCAATACTTAATACGAGAATTCGCGACGGAAGTGAAAACGATATTACTTTGGAATAGAACAGTGTCGTTTATTCGTATCCTGAGCCAAGCCTGAGCACCGTGCTCCAAAAATACAATGACGAGTAACTGCGAAAAGACGCATACATATTATACTACGAAAAATAAAAAATAAAATAAAAATGGTTTGTACTAAATTACTGGATGGTAAACATTAAATTTCTTCTTAATCTGCGTACATTGCCTTTCTTCGTTGGATATTATAATGTGGCAAGTACGATAATAACGTTTGCGTGTTTAATTACGCGGTGTATCGTAGAGTCCGGAGGATCGAAATCTTTTGAATGAATTCTGTCGATATCCGTCGATATCGAGGACAAAGGAGTGTGGAAATAGGACGGGCGGTTTTGGCGGTGGCGGCAACCAGTGATTGACTGATCCGCATACGGTTCGAGCTTAATGGTGTACCCGGCGGTTCGACGGCGCGAAACGAGCGATGGAGCTCACTATGTGGCTTATATTATATAACGACGAGCTCGGATTAAATCAAGCCCAAGGGAGGGAAGATTATGCCACCCGAAATACCCGACTCGCATTCCACCTTCCATCCCGGTGGCCGCGAGAGTTCGAGACAAATAGAGAAAAAAAATTTCAATTTTTCTCTCGAAGACGGACTTAATAGAATCAATATCGAAGGATGGAACATTAATTATGCAGACGAAGGGTGGAGGGGGCGAAACGGTTAAAATGGCGCAAGGGACTGAAAATATGCAATTCAGGACACGTCATTCGACCGATTTTTTTGTGAAAATAAAACAGGAGAGTCGGCCAATCGAAAAAATATAGGATAAAAGTGGGGAATATGGCCCGGTCCATATATCATTGATTTACGTGTTAATCGAGGTGGGCCATATTCACCACTTTTACTCTAATACGAGCCGATAGATAAATGTTCTTTGGACTCGTCTTTTTTCGAACAACTCTTCTATTTCGATGGTACAGGACACACGTTGGATGATTTTTTTTTTCATTAATCAACATTAGGTTTTTTTGGCTTTTAGTTACTCGCTGACATTTTTACTGGGTCACTCAGGCTCACCTTTTTCCAGTGGTGCACGCTTGTACTTCTCGAGTCTCTTGACAGCAATCGCCTCCAGACGAACCCTCGCAGCCGGATATTCCTTGAGTACGTCCCACATGTCCTTCTTGCTGAGCACGAATAGGTCAGAGTAGCCGACCGACCTTACGCTCGCTGTTCGCCGGTTACCTGCGTCGATGTAGCCATTTATTGGTTATCGGAGTGCACCAAGCTCAATCTCACATCCGTACCTTATATTATACGATAATTTAGTCAGACTTTTTTTTTAAACCCCCTTTCTCGTTTCGTCGATGACAGTAATGAACAGTCAAAGTTCACGGTTGTAAATAAAGAATAAAATACCGTCTATATATTCGCGGAAAATTAATTTTAAAAAATCGATAAACTTAAAAGCAACGATTCGCAAATAAATGAAAATGAATTGAATTTTCGATGTTTTTTTTTAAATCTCTATTCTCTGGACATACGAGATCGAGTCGATGAATGAAGTATTTACGATTTTATCCTCGAAAAAATGTTATCGATTGCATAGTTCGATTGACCGTAACTCCGGTATCAACGATTTTTTTATTTTTTTTTTTTTGGCAGAGAGACATTTTCAAGCAATCCTCACGGCGATCCTCCCATATAATTATTTTTCGCGAATTAATTTATCGGTAATCTTCGGGCAACGAATCTGCGTATGAGTTTCGAGCTTAGAACAGGAAATATCGATTTTGAGACTGAACTTCTATAGAAGTCACATTTAATAACACGAATAAGGTGGGAGGTGGCAAAAAAAAAATAAAAATAAAAATTCTGTAGATATTGCTGGCGGTGCTTTGAAGGCCGTTCGAGCTTTCTCATTTTCTCGCGTCACGTACCGGAAATGAGTTCACGATATTCCGATAGCGATAATTATCGATTATATCCCATGCCGGGGTATTTAAACGCGCGGCACGACCTATTCAACCCCCGTCGCGCATTAAGGTGGCACGTGCTATAATGAGCTCCGCGTGAAAACCCGGCTGTATCGCATTTATACAGGGTGCACCAAAATACCCATTTTTGATAATCGCAGAAAACACGAAAAGTCGTTGATGGAAAAGTCTCCGTTGACATAGGAATTTCACGCTCGACATTGATGTTCGATCAATATAATAAATATTGAATAAATCAATTTATTTTAATACTAGCAATTATCGAGCGCTTCGCGCACATATCCTAAATCTCGATAGTTAGAAGACCTCCACAAATTTTTATTATTATGGAATAATTTAATAATTATTAATTAGTAAATTAGTTACTAATTACACGCGCTTAATTATTAAATTAGTATGAGGGAAAGTCCTGGACAGAGCCTCTGATAGGTATATTTAAAAATAAATAAATTTTTAATCCAGACGGTGTCGTCTATCAGATATTTCCAAGAAAACGTCGTAATCTCTGGCATTTACATTATAGCGTTCACATTAATTTACAATGTAACCTTAACCACACAACTGTCAAACGCACGGTCCGGTTTATTTGACGTAAATTGGTCATCGACAGACTCGAGCCTCAGGCTCGTACGACAGCTAATCAAGGATCATTTCTTAAGCGATAACAATATATATAAAAAATGCGAGATATTTTTTGTAGAGGGATATGTTAATGGGTGAATGAGATATTACGGAATTTATGACATTCTGCCAGGGCTAATAAGTCTGCTTACAAATTGGAAGAAAACAAAATTCCACCTCTTGTTCAAAGGTTTAAAAAATGTTGAAATGCAATAGTTGGAATCAATATGTTTAAAAAATGTTGGAATGCGTTTGTCCGAGTATACTATCTTGATATAAAAGATGCAACTCTTTGAGCGTGGGCCTTAATGCAAAAAATGTTTAATCTTTTTCTGTTATTTTGAAAAATTTGACGATTCAATGTACGAGAGCCGATAGCCGAGCAATGACGGATTCTGGTGCATCCTGTATGTACGCAGAGCAGAATAAATACATTAGAAATGTATAACGTTAAGGTAGAAATTGCGATCGCACGCGAACCGCGTTAAACAGTCGACCGTTTTCCCCCCGCTTTCACTATATTCTTTTTTTATTTTCATAATTTAATCTCAATGGCTACCATACGATGCAGAGAGCTCGACTCTAGGTGATATAGCAGTACGAGAATATATAGAATATAGCAGCATAGTAGTACGTAGTTTATGAAAAATACATGACCATAAAATTTTAAGTAATATATGAATGATAAACGAAATAATTGAAATAAATAACAAAAAAAAAGAATGAAGATAAATAGAAGCATAATCTACGTGAATAACGAGCGAATCAGTTCAGTCTGGTAGAGGAGAAGATAATGTTATGATAATGATACGTGATAATATCGGTAATGAATATTTTATGATAATGGAGAGGCAATTATGGCGACAATGGAAAAAGAGCACGCATCACAGCAATCATCAGTACAATAGTGGTTATAGTTGTAGCATAAATTAATTTTCATTACGAAGTTTCCTAAATAGACCGTGTCTAATCCAATTTATAGAAGTGTAAAGTTTACCAAGAATATATTAAATACTTTGCGGTGCAATTTATATAGTGATATCGAAATGTTTGCGTTTTTTGAGTTGCGTCAGAGCATTCATAGTTATAGTAGTGCCATTGTGTCTACAGTGCTGGGTAATTATTTTAATGGACATTTTTTAATGCTAACTTTGAAAAACGTCTATATATAATTAGATGGAAATTAGAGTTGCCAATTGAGAGAAGTATTTATCATTACTTGAGTAATATGTTAAAGTAGGCACAAGATTTTTGAAGTCACAAATTCAATGAAATTCATTTTTACTCGAGAAATTCATCGCGAGAAGTGCAAAAAATTAAATTATATTATACGCCTAATAGTAAAAAAGTGCGCTCCACATTTCCATCGTGCCGAAGACACTTCTGTCTTTGAGAGAAAATAATTAATGAAATTAAGTATTTCACTATCTGTCGGCCATTTTCATATATGTTTCGAAATTGTGAGTGGAATGATTGGATTTTTTGCTTTCTTTAATGTTCATTACAATTTTACTCAGCCTTGCATACGGACTCGCTTCGAGCAATCGACTTTGTAATTGCATGCTCGCAATTGAGGATTCGCGCGGGAAACAAGATCCTTTGCTACGAATGCTATCCGGTACTCTTGAAAGTGGAAATACTGTGTCTCAAAATTAAGCGTTTATTGCAGCACCGATCGTAGGATATTAAGAGCAATACAAGTCCCCAGTATCAGCGGTTACTTGGTTAGTAATAAAATGTTTCAAAGATAATGAGAAGAAGATGAAAAAAAAATAATTGAAAAACTTCACAATTTCAAAATCACTCTAGATCATTTATAAAAGTGGCAGATTCTACAATGTGACTAGATAAACTACTACGAAAGCGAGAAATAAAGTATCGAAAGTGTGAAAAAAGTGTTATCTTCACGAAAATCAAATCATCCGTCATTGCGTGTAGTAAAAGTTGCAACGAAACAGTGAAAATGTTGATATTCAAATATCTGTTCTCATTGATTTTTCCATAGAATGCAATTTTTTGAGAATCTCACGTCATTTATATTCGGAGGATAAATTGATTTTTGCAAAATAGGCATCGACAAAAATTGTTTCTAATAATTCAAATAGTGAGAGTGTAAGTGAAAAATAATATAGACGGAAAGCACGTCACCGATTCTTCAGAAAGGTCGACGTTTCTATGATCCACGCAACCACGGTATTTAGAAATTAAAGCATATTTTGCGTTGAATAAAAACTTAACCAAAAACCCCGTAATCCTTGTAAAAACTTAAATGCCATAACTTTATAAATTAATCATAACATGCCCAAATATTTTTAAATATGTTAACGACTGAATTATGGCATAAATGGCATATAAAAATAATGCTAGGTTAAAAAAAATACTATCGTAATACTATCGTAAAAATCTTTAGCTAAAATTTAAGATAGATGGATTCGAAAGAGATTAATCTTTGCTATAAAAATATTTGCATGCAATCGTCGTTGCGTGAATAGCGAAACGTCTCATAACAATACTACGATAGTTTAGGATTAAGTGAATAGATAGTGTATTCATTTGAAGGAGCTTGTACGTGTTTACTATAGTGAGGATCGGTAGATCGGCTCATACCGTCTCGACGACTTGCGCTCACACAGTGTAGGAACGTGAAACGTGAAACGTGATCGTGAAAAACACGAGGGGGGTACACAGCTCTGACGGGCCCCTGGTCTGCTTGGAATATTTACCGCACTCTTTACCTGCGGTCCCCATATTGAGAATGCTGATTTCCCCGAAGTATGAACCAGGCTTGAGTGTCGCCAGTACAGTCTTCCCGTTGTCAGCTACGACCTGGAGTCGACCCCTATTCACTATGTACATCTCCTTTCCCACCTCACCTAGAATCAAACATAAAAAAATCAATAAATTAATCGAACAAATGGTTATGCGTTAAGGAGGGAGTCCCGCTGCGCGCTGGTTCGCATAATTTCGACAACAATAAGAGAAAATTGCAAGTACTTCTTGATGGTGTAAAAATCTGAAAAAAATCATGTATACTAAAGGTACTGAGAAGATTAATTTTGCAT
>JAPYZD010000784.1:0-32645 GCA_030522725.1 Ichneumoninae sp. B BG-2022a
GTCCTCGTTGTAGGACGAGATGCTACCGCATACCGAGACTCTCCCAAAAGGATTCATCTGGTATATCACGGTACTCGAAATATCTCCGCCCACCTGTTGTAAATCGCATGTTTCGGATATAGAACGAGATCCGTGCGGTATATCAGCTTACATTATCGATCGTCGATCATTGTACGTACGTTGTCGAAGTAACAGTCCACTCCATCAGGTGCAGCTTTTTTGAGCGCAGCACCAACGTCCTGAGTTTTGTAGTTGATGGCATCGTCGAAGCCGAGCTCCTTCTTCAGCCAGTTGCATTTAACATCCGATCCGGCGATCCCGATGACTCTCAGACCCAAACTTTTTCCTATCTGACCGACATGCGATCCTACCGCGCCAGCGGCGCCACTTACAACTAAAGTCTCTCCTTTCTTAGGCTTGCAAATTTCCATGAGACCAAATTGTGCCGTGTTTCTGTAAACACAAAAGATCGTGTAAAAGTTAAACCTCTCTTCTTAAGTTAGTGCTAAAGATCAACATAACTTCAAAGTATTCCGAACACGTTTCTCTCCGAAACGGTTCTTTATTTTATAGGATCGTTTCGGAGAAACATGTATAGAAAACTTGTGTGCATTTGTTTATTAGATGATGTGCAGACGTCACTTAATACTTTGCCCCCCACCCAGCCCGTGCCCAGTTGGTATCGAAAACTGTAATCAACTTCAGAAAAGTGTCATCGGGAGCTGACATGTAATCCACGCTCTACGACACTTTTCTTTTCATCTTAGATACGACCGTCCGTGTGAAAAGTTGATTACAGTTTTTATTACGGACCGTGGTATTTCACTTGCTCTAAATAACGATCGATAAATACCCTGGCATTCCCAGAACTCCCAGAGCAAGTGATACAGGCAAATCTCCAAAGTCCGGTAAAATGTACGGTCGCTCGTGCACGATCTCCGGCATATTCCCGTCGTGCAAATTTATTATCGTGTGCGTCCTCCAGCCCGCGTACGCTAGGACGCGTTTGCCAACTGGATACTCGGGATTCTTCGACTCTATTATCTTCGCCACTTGAGAACCGATCATAGTTATACCCGTCGGATATCTGAGAATGTATGGCCTCATGTAGGGATCCACGGAAAGATATTCCGCTTGGATGAGAAATTCTGAAAAAAAATTTAAATAATTACAACAATCGATTTTATAGCCATCGATTAATCTACACGATCGTCAACTGCGAGATATACGCACCGCCATTCTTTACAGCCGGTAGTTCCTCCTCGACGATCTTTAAATCCGATCGTTTTGGCTCCCCCTCGAAGTGTTTTTCGACGACGTATTTCTTGGCCTTAACCATCCTCGACGAAAGCGTGCTACGAGCTCTGGAGTACAAAACTGCGAACGAATAATTGTTGAACTGCGCCGAGACGCAACGCCACGCGGTGTTAAACATGAGGCGAGTGCGTGAAGCCGGCATAGTGACCGTCAGTATCTTCCCCACCGCCGGCCGGCGACAGACGGGGGGGGGGGTTGACTATAATCTTCGACAACATGGCGAAATGAGTCGCTTCTTAGAATTTTCTTTTACACCTCGCATACCAAAATAACACTATTCTATTCTAATCTACAACTTATCTGTAAAAGTTTGTAAATGAGAGTTTATGATAACGATAATGAATATTTATGCCCTGAAGGCTAACATTGTGCTGGCGGTATGTAAAGTTGCGACAAATTCGATTGCCAGCGCGACGTGGAGGGGAACCGATGTAACACTTTATCAATTCCCATCCGTCTCACGCTGGAGGGTACGTCTGTCGGCCGCTAATCAGCTTAGTCATTTTTTGCAATTCATTCATCATAACAAGTTTTTGTCACCTTGGCGTTTGTACTGCGCAGAGTGCCCAAGGACTCGGCGAAATTTCACAGCCATTATGCAACCGCGCGAATCCACGCGGGGTCCAGATCTCAACAGATCATTTCTCGACATCCGGCGAACTTGGCTCCGTAGTTCTTTGCTTCTCGCGCCTTGTAACAAATACTGCCGAGCATTACGTCGAACCTTGTCAACGCTTTCGTTGTCCAGGTGTCGATTGAGCATTTCTCCACATCCGGCGAACTTGGCTCTGTAGTTTTTTGTGTCTCGAGTTTGTGCGCCGATTAAAAAAGACCCTGTGTAGCTTGGCAGTTACGAAAAATAAACATGCAACGGTTCAAGGGATACAACTATTTTTTTTCTTAACTAAGTCGAGTAAGGTCACGATTCTGGCAGTGTCTCTTTTTATTTTTCTTCTTGTCTATTGCATAATTACTTCGATATAAAATATGTACAGTTAATTAAGAGTCAAGGAGTACTAATCAAGGCTGATGGCAGTGTTTGTACCTGTTAATTTTAATAACTTATTATCGGAACTCTTCGATATTTGTAACCTCTCGGCTGGCTTTAATATTTCAGCTATTATCTTCTCGTCGCTTAGCCTCTCCTTTTTTTCCGAAACTACCCG
Source organism: Ichneumoninae sp. B BG-2022a (assembly GCA_030522725.1). Lineage (NCBI taxonomy): Eukaryota > Metazoa > Arthropoda > Insecta > Hymenoptera > Ichneumonidae > Ichneumoninae sp. B BG-2022a. Next base: position 2,484 of record JAPYZD010000784.1, read on the forward strand.
AGTTTCTATGCACGGTGACTTCGACGCCCGCTGATTATCACCCTCCTCGGCTCTCGCGAACGCCCCCTGTTGCTGCTGGGCCGTCCCCGTCTCGGCGATCGTCAGTCTACCGTTTATCTTTCCTCCTAAATGACTAATCTCCGACGGACGATGAGAATCCGCGGGTCGAACGGGACCCGCGGCTTCCGCTGGATTCTCCTCGATGCCGACCGGCATCTTCAGTATGATCATCGGTTCCTTGTACAACTGCCGAAATAAAATACCATTTCGCCATCACATTAATTAATCCATTAGTAGCCTATTGTTAAGAGTATGTAAAACATGGTGGCCGTTTTTTCCCCGCAAAAAAATTCCGTGACTTTTCCCTGACTTTTCACTGACCAATTAAAAATTTTCCCTAGCCAAACTTCTAACGACTTCTAATAAAACAAATTAATGATGCAAATAAAAATGCCTAATTATTGTATTAATGTTTAATTCAATTTTTTTCGAAATGTTCCATTTTTTTAAGGCTCCCTGTTATGTATTTCTTATTTATTTATACAAAGTTCGGCGACAATTTGATTTTTCCCTGACCAATTTTGAAATTCGCTGACTTTTCCCTGATTCCCTGACCAAGATTTTTTTCCCTGACTTTTCCCGGTTTTCCTGGTTTTCCCTGACCGCGGCCACCATGTAAAATACCACGGTCGGTAATCAAAACTATAATTTAATTTTTTCCAAGGCCCCTGAAACTTCGGTGTCCGAAGGAAACGCGCTCCCAGAGCGATTGCTCGCAGTTCAATCCTATTTCCATTGGACGTCAAAATTACAGGCATATTTTGCGGAAATTAACTTTACAATTTTTCTTTATCGACCGAGTTCGGGTCGAGTGTAAGGCAGGTACAAATAGGTAGGGGGCACGTCCTCGAACGGAATATGTTGAGACGTTACCGCCGAACAGAAAACTTACCGCGTCGAATGGCGAATCGAGGAAGAGTTCTTGAAGAAACCGTCGTGCCGGCAGTCTGTAAGTGCCGCTACCAAGACGCGCCGCCACTTCCGAAAAGAGGCAGGTATCCTACGGGCATGCAAAAAAAAATGTTCTCGTTACGTCACAGTCATCGACAGAGCGACTGAGCGACTTACCTGAAACTTCTCGGGATATCGTTGCCGTAACCTGAGCAACGTTTGGCGACTATGCCGGTACCATACCGGATTCGATAGGCGTTGCGTGTGCCTCAATATTTCCCTGAAAACGACGATGTTTGTTTACCACGATTGTTTTTACGATTTCAAGTCCAAAGTACAAGTACGTTCTGAATACACGCTCGCATTGCAGATACGATGAGAGGCATGACATTCAGTTTCTATTAATATATGATTATCTATCTAAACTTTTCAAGAATGATCATTTTAATGAGATTTTTTTTAAAATAAAAATTCCATTTAAAAAATTACAAAAATTTCAGCTAGTGATTTTTTACAATGCGCAAGCCATGTGCGAATTACTTTACGCCTTTTTTTTAACCCAATAGTGAAAAGTTCTTTACAAAAAGTTCTAGTACTTGTGATACTTCGTACTTGAAGTATTTTTTGGCACTTTGTCCAGCTCTGCCGTAAATATACGTTACGAAGAAAAATTCCATTAGAATATACTTGCCTACGAAGTTTCGCGTCCGCTTCGTCGACGGGTTCCTCACTGGCCGCGGTTTTACCCGGGTAACAGACGAGGCACACTCGATTGTGTTCGCTGTCGGTGTCGCACTCCGAACCCGACTCGTCGTCGAGATTCGGCGACTCGACGTCCGCCGGTTTGCCGCAGTCGTCCGATACAATCGACGGCGGGACTCGCGGCAGATCCGGGAAGATCATCGTGAGCTTTCTCGGCAAACAGATGCCCATGTACTGCGGCACGTGCGTGTCCTCTTCCGTAGGGGGTGGAGGAGGCGGAGTCGAGGCGACCATGTTGTAAGTCGTCCAGCTCCTGGACGACTCGAATTCCGAGAGACTTTGGAGAGACAGTCGACCGTCCGAACTGTACATCTGTCCCGAAATACCGAAACGCTTTAATGTCGATAGCAGCATAGAGCAAAAAAAAAATTCAAGCCCATTTCCAGAACTTTTTTGATCGACCCGAAGGACAACGATATCATTCGATATATTCGAGTTTTTACCTCCGAGCTGCTGTGAGAGTAACTGGGTCGGCGATGCCACTGCAAGCTTCGAATACGCGCGTATCCGTCGGCGTCTTGCTGACTGAGCCTCTGGACACTCGAAACGGGACTCGGACTTTCACCTCGCTCTCTGAAAATAGAAATTATTATAATACCAAAAAAATAAAGACATCATTTTGGCATATTTTTGTAATGCGTTCATGAGAAGTGCTACCTGTCGTGCCTGCCAAGAGTGGCGTAAGTGGCGCTTTACAGCAAGGCGAACTGTAAATAAACGGCGCATGCTCACATCGGTCCCATTTTACTTCTCACCCACGAATTTACTTCTCATATGCAAATTTACTTCTCACACGCAAATTTACTTCGCACACGCAAATTTACTTTGCACACGCAAATTTACTTCGCACACGCAAATTTACTTCTCACAAGCAAATTTACTTCTCACACGCAAATCTACTTCTCACACGTAAATTTACTTCTCACACGCAAATCTACTTCTCACACACAAATTTACATCCCACACGCAAATTTACTTCTCATAAACAAATGTACTTCTCACACGCAAATTAACTTTTCACAAGCAAATTTCCTTCTCACACGCAAATTTACTTATCACACGCCAATTTACTTATCACACGCAAATTTACTTTTCACAAGCAAATGTACTTCTGACAAGCAAATTTACTTCTCACGCGCTTTCGCATTGTGAGCAGGCACGAGAAGTAACACTTCCGTGCACTCGTTACAAAAAAACAATACGATACTTATGAAGCACAACGAGCATTACAAGAAGCCTGTGAAGCGGTTCGCTTCACAACCTGTGTACAATGCTCGCTCTACCTTCGCAGTATCCCAAAGTGCCATTTAAATCCTGCGTAATAACCCCAACAAACTCTACTCACGGAAGTGCATACCGTCTGGCCTCGATGTCCGTAGCAGCGCTTTCGGAGCGATTCCTCGTTCTCCGTGCGATCGGCTCGGGTATCTCGGGTTTCCCGTCGCTGAGGCTGCGATGGTGTCTCTGTATGGGAACGGGACTGGGTAAGGGATAAGGATTGGTGGGTGGAACGACGGGCCAGTGATCGCCGCGTCTGTGCCTCACGCATGGCCAGTCGAAGGTCATCAGTGCGTCCGCGCCAGCGCGGGTCGTACCGATGAGGCTCAGCGCGTACATGGCCGTTGCTCGCACCGTGTAATGCTGGCAGCTCTCCGCCATAGAAGCTATCATTTCAATAATACCTAGATGGCTCAACTGTTCGACGCCGGAGGTCGAAGTGCCGGCGTGTCCGAGAGCCCAAAGCGCCGCCTTCACCTTCAATATCCTCTCGTCGAGCCCCATGCTGTACTTGTCGCGCGTCGCCGCGTCCTCCCTGGAGAAACGCTCGGGCGTCGTTCGCTGCGAATCGTCGATACTCGATTTCCTCTCGACGAACCCCTCGCTCTTCCTGGGAGTTCTTATCTCCACGGTCTCCATAATCTCCGCGTCAATGATGGTCTCGAGTCGACTCGGCTCGTTGGTGTCTTCGGCGCCGGATTCCTCGGACATCACGTGAGAATCCTCGAAGCCCGAACGGCTGCTCTTCGTGCCCTTGGAGTTCGAGTCGGCGGCCTCGGAGGACGCGGCGAACTCCATCCTGAATCGATTGATTATCCTAGCGAATCTCTGCGCGACGTTCCTTCGCAGGAGCAGTTGAACGCCCAGCTCGTGCTGGACCAACTGACCGATCAGATGAGCGGGCACGAAGACGTCCTTCGGAAGCGCCAGGACGTTCGTCGATCTCCTCAGGTAACATCCGTTCTCGCCCCTCTGGCGACGAGTGAGCGAGTCGTGAATCTCACCCTCGATGAGCTCGACGTAGCGCTCGGCGAAACCGCCCGATCTTATCCACTTCTCGAGCTCCTCGGCCGGCGACGAGAGACTCGTGAAGCCCGAGCGAAGCGAGTACATCCTCACCTTGAGGAGGTAACCGCGGTCGCCGAGGTGCTCCAACCAGCGATCCCAGTCTCTGGTTCTTCCGCCCTGGAGGAAGAGAGCCTCGAGGTATTCGGGCTCCTCGCAGGCCTCGTGCAGCGCCTCCAGAGCCCCGAGGGCGACGGTCTTGCTGCTGTCCGATAGCCTGCCGGAGAGCAGCGTCATCGCCCACTGAAAAGCGTCCGCCATCTTCGCCCTAAGTACCAGACGTAAAAATTGCGTTGCGTAAAGTCTTGTGTTCTCGATCGTCGCCTCGTTTATAATCGTGCTCATGACTTTGCGATTGGGTCCCTCCCTCGAGTAGTCGAGGCTCGAGACGATGAGTTTGACGTAGCAGTCGTGATTGGTGGCGATCGCGAGGTCCTGAAGCTTCTCGAGGAGATTGAAGCCCTTCAGGATAACCGTGCCCTTCGCCGAGTGGCTCAGCTGGCCGAGGAACAAAAAATACTTTTGGCAACAGGTGGTCGCCATGTGACGTGGCGAGAAGAGGCAGTCGTGCGCCGAGGGCAGAGTCTTTATAGCGGCGATCTGCTCGGCGATGTCGCCTATGAGCTCGTTGAGAAGCCTCGCGCCCTCGGGCTCTTGGATCTCGAGCAGACAATTGACTAAGTCGCAACCGGCCAGGGTCGCCTCGCGAGCCAGCGTCGCGTTCGTTCCTAACTCTACTCTACTGTAACGATTCGACGAGGGCTTGAAGTAACGCACTAGACGCTTTATAAATAATCTGTGATCGGAGTCGTGGAGTATTCTGAGGGAGTCCTCGCGAGATCGAAGGATCGATCTTATCACCGGCCAGTTCCACGCGAGGGCGTCCTTCGAGCTGAGCACCTGAGCGTCCTTGAGGAGAGGCGTCGTCGGGGACTCGCGACGCAGCCAGTTTCTGCTAGAGGTTCTCTGGCGCCGAGGCAGGGTCGGACGCAGCCACGTGCCGGCCTGGAGTATGCGGTCGAGGAAGAGACTCGCGGGCGCTGGTCTTCGACGCATCATCGCGTGCATGCGGCCGAGGATGGCGACGGCGGCGAGCGCTTGGTGTCTGCCGACGCTCGCGTGCTCGAGAAGATTCGGCAGCGGCGGCGTCAGATCGCAGACGTCGGGCGGCAGGAGGGAGTGCGCCAGGTGCAAAAGCACACCCAGAAGCACCGCGGCTCTGACCGATATGAAGGTGTCCGAGGAGACGATCGTCTCGGCGAGCGCTCGATGAAGTCCGCACTCGAGCAGGACGTAGACTAGCAGCGCCAGATGAAGCTCCATTATGTTCGGGCAGTGAGACGAGAGCGAGGGTAGGATCGATCTTCCCTCCGCGGCGACGAAACCCTCGGATAACTTCCAATTCTCGCGGTGTCTGCTCGGATCGACGGCCGCGAGGGCGACGTCCGGCTCGTCCGTCCACATGGGCAGAGGCAGCCCGAGGAGCTCGTAGAGCAATTCCAGCACCGCGCCGCGCACCTCTAGCTGCTCCACGTAGAGAATGTCCGCGATTGCCTTCAGACCAGAATTGTCGTTCGGATGGCAGAAGTGGATCACTCCGGAGTACGAGCGAAGGACGCTCAGGAGCGCTTGTTTGCTCGCTGCGAATCTCATCTCGCGGCCCTCGCGCGTTCGTTCCTGGACGAAGGAGTGCAGCTCGCAGTAGGGCGCGGCCAGACAGAGGAGAGAGACGCTCCCTCGCGTCTCCGGATTGCCCAGCAGTCGAAGAAGTACTCCGACCACAGCCTCGATTATCGCGGGACTCTGACCGGTCATCGCTGATCTTGCGAGCGCTCCGACACCGCCGCAGCTTATCAGCAGACTCGAGTTCAATACACCGAGCTCGCAGACCGTCGCCAGGAATACTCGAAACGTTCTGTCGCGCTCCTCGATGCCCCCGTTCGTCAGACTTATCAGGGATCTCGCGAGCACCGGACTGAAGTAATGAGGCGCGAGGACCAATATTCTCCTCACGAGCCTCAGCGCTTGCATTCTCTCCATGTCGTTGCGCAGATTGATGTCCATGCTGCGCGCAACGAAATACGGATACTGGAGCTTGTTGATCGTTATGACGTCCTCCTCCCTCTTCAGCATGTAACGCACTGCGCGCAAAGCCGCCGCACGCACCTGCGTCGCTTCGTGGACGAGGCTGACACGCAAACTGCAAAATACGCCGCAACGGTGATTTGATTAAATCATTTTTATTAATTTGATTAATTTGATATCTAATTTGATTGTAATTTATTATTATTATTATTATTATTAATGTTTACAGAATTTAAGTTTCCACTTATAGATCTGCTTCTATATAATATAAGATCACATAAAAATACAACTATCAAATTGGTTTTTAAATTGGTTAAAAGTCTCTGCTTCTACCGCTGTTTCCAGTAGCGCGTTCCACGCGTCCACCAGCCTATTGCACAATTTGATATCTAATTTGATTAATTTGATTAATATGATATCTACAAATTTATATCCACAAATTTGATATTGAATTTGAATGTTCAAGAAACATTTCTTGGTCGTCAAACGTTTATAATTTTTTTTCTTGTTAATTTTCTCATTAAAAAAAATTATATTTACCATTCTTTTTTCTTTAATTTGACCTTATTTTTGTGATTGTTTTTCTCATTATTTTTTCGCGTTAATTTCACCATTTTCGTTCTTCTATTTTTCATAGCAACTTAACAATTTTTTCTAGTTCAATTAACAATGCGTTAACAGGAAAAAAATTGGATAAAAAAAAGCCCAGTGGCCAAGAAATATTTGCGAACCGTACAGAAGCGAGTGTAACGCAGCGACGATAAAGTAACGAACGTCCGAATCTCACCAGCAGAAAACCTCCTCCGCGCAGTATCCATAGTCAGGCGCGTCATTTTCGCTCACCAGGCTGACGATGGCGTTCAGATAAGCGAGCTTCTTGACGCTGGAGACTCCCTGACGCTGGCAGATGTTCGACAAGACCTCTTCTATGTTCTCCTTCAATTCTGCAAAGCGACCACTCAAGCTCAGATCTACGAGCGAAAAATCCTCATCTATCCGAGATCACCGCGTCGTGAATTTTTTTTTCATTCACAAACGCGCTATTCCCGGCTGACGAAAACATCGAAACGTGCCGTTCGTTTCACGGTCGGTCCAAACCGTCTCGCACGATCGATCAACGTAAAGTGGAAAAAAAAATTAATTTTTTTTACCGGCAAGAAAAAATCATCGAGCGCAAATCCGATCGATCGGGACGGACGAATTAAAAGATCGATAAACGGGACACGGCGTGGAGATGCGACTGGCCTAAGCTTTATAGGTTAGGACACTAACCTTTTGACAGATCGAGCTGGACGCAGCTGCTCTCGTGTTCCTGTCGGCCTGAAAACGACAGACACATTGAGTAATTAGGAGCGCGATGAGCGCAAACGCCCTTACGATTATCCACTGAGACGTACTTCGGTGAGGCCTGTTCGTGCGGAGGCTCCTACCCCAAATCATCCAACTCGATATTGCCATAATCGCGCCGGTCGCTATCCTCGGTCACAATAAACGCATCTAGTCCGTTTTTCACTCGTCATTCGTACCGAATATTTCATCCTCGACACCGAAGCACTGTAAATGCTTAAATTATTGATAAATCGAGGGTAACTCCACTCAAGTGTCACACGTAAACCCCAGGGGTTTTTTTTTTCTTCCACTTTTTCTCCTCCTATGTATATGCGCGTATGAATGCAGTCGTGCGCCGTCTCTACGTTGACGGCGGTAGTACACTACGTAGTAAGCGTATCCTCTCCGTAGTATTTTTCGTGAGAGTCGGAGGGAGAAAGAAGAGATATCTGTGGCGAACGAGAGAGGTGAAATAAACGGCGCGCGATTGGCCTGCTTTTTAGATACTGTCGTAAGATTCTGAAACCGAACTGTACTCGCTAAATAAGTAATTCTCTATTGACTGGTGTTAATTGTTTATTAAGTATTGTTTTCTCTTTTCGTTGTTTTTAGGGGAAATTATATTGCTTGGCTTGACTTGTGCTTATTCTACTTGTGCACTGCGTTTTCGCTCGTTCTTTAAACCTATAATCGTGCGGCTATTCTGCGTACTCTGTTACTTGGCTTAGTGGCCTAAAGCCGTTACGCAAAGAGGATCCTACGTACTATATTTTTTTGCATTTGTATGTGCATTTACCTGTGTATCGGCTTCAGTCCTTAGGAGATTTACCTCAGGATCTTTAATACACTAAACTAAATTGAACTAGGTTCTCTACGAAAAGAAGAGCCACTGTTTCGTATATATGTGGTAACAAAGTTTTAAGTCTTCAGAGTTGTGAAATACCGCAATCGGTAATGAAAACTGTAATCAACTTTTCTAAAGTGGGCGGATGTTCGTAGTCAAAAGAAAAGTCTCATCCGAGGCTGGCGTGCTATCCGCCTCCGATGAGACTTTTCTTTTGAACGTCACTGCGATAACCCGTGGAAAAACTTGATTACAGTTTCTGATACCGACCGAGCTCGGGTCAGCTGGGAAGGCGGTTTTTACACATTACGTTACGGATCACGGAATTACGGAAATATTGTCAATTGTCATATACAATACCGCGAAGACTGATCTATCGATGTAATTTAAACGATACATGTTCCCAATAAAAATTGTACGGAGGATACCTGTGTGCGGCGAGAGCGAGCGGCCGCAGAGCGGCGTCGCCGTAGAAACAAATGGTCGCGCTCAGCGATGGCGGTGAAACCTGCTGTTGTGAAATTGGAACATCACGAGCAACAGGAGTTGTGTCGAACGAGGGCACCTTACAGACAGGGACGAAAGTTGACGGCTGTGAAGGTAGCTTTGACGAATTGTATCCTAACTCAACGATAATCGTATTTTTTTTGCTATTTCTTAAATCGTTTCTCTACGATGTTAGTCTCGTACTCGAGAGGTTAAGCTCTCGGGTCGCTCGTGCGACGGTGGCGCCACCTTGAGTCAATTTTCTCCCGACTCGAACGACGTCCAACGATCGTCGGCACGCGTGAACTTATGTTTTTCCTTGACAATCTAGCTCTGACCAACAGGTATATACGGTCAACGACGAGTCGCAACATATCATCGTATGCGGCGTGCCGCAATTGCGGTTGCAGGACGACGTCAGGAGGATTCTCGCGCCCTATGGTTCGGTGAAAAAAATCGAGTCCATTCCGGACTATCCCAAAGAGGAGTTTACGGAATCTTTTCACGTGCACTTCGAGCGCATACAGAGCGCGAGGTGCGCCGATAATCTTTGTTTTTTTTTAAACTATAAATCCACGGTAAATTTATTTCATCGCTTACGTCCGTCCGCCGCGTGCAGAATAGCCAAACGGCTCGTCGATGGAAAGAATTTCTTCGGCGGCCTGCTCCATGTCTTTTACGCGCCCGAACTCGAGAGCGTTGCGGAAACTCGGAGGAAGCTCGTCCAGAGACGCAAGGACATCGCCGTTAGAATCAGGAGGCACAGGGAGGATCCGACTGACCTTGACAATGACAAGTTCGAGCCAAGGTATTCGTAAACAATACCAGGGACGTGCGAATAGCGTTTCAATTGAATATTAAAAAATTTGAATAATATAAAATATTCGAATAATTTTATATTATTTATATATTTGAATATTTGTGAATAATTCATGATGAATTATTCAAATTTTTGAATATTCGCACAACCGTAAAAAATACGCATCCACTAGGTAATTTTTTTATTTACACGGTCTGGATTATATGAGATCCACTCATTAAAATGTTTTTTTTTAGAGAGCAGTATCACCGTAAGAAAAAGTATCCGGCGCTGCCGCTGACGGAGGATCGACTCGTGCAACAATATCCCCGGGAGTCCTTGAAGACTATTTACGATGGGATACCACGTGACATCGACCCGCGACCCGTTTCGGAGCCTTCGCTTCCGGCGAATTTCGATGAAACGAGATTTACGGATTCCGGCAATCGATCGACTGCGGAAACTCCGCAAGCTCCGTACGATCGGAATGACGAGCTAGGCCGTGCAGTCCTCGCTTCTGGAAGCGATAAAAGAAAGAACTACAGAGGTCGACCCGTTAACGAGGGCGCCAAAGTGAGGGTGATTCGACCGCAGATCGTGGATACCAGGAAACTGGCAAAGTTTGCCGATCGAGATGACAAGCCGGTGTTTCCGGTGGTGAAGAGAGTGAAGAGCGGAATCACGATAAAGGTTTTGCCGAAAGGAGACCAAGGAAAGAAACGAATCGTCATGAAAGATCCGAGGTAAAGGCAAAGCGTCTGCTGACTCATTCCTATTTGCCGCTGTTTATTGCCTTAAAGAAATAATTAAGTTTTGTCGTTTCAGTGCCTCGCGATTGGTGGCGCCCAGCGACGATCTCAGAGCTTCGATAATCGCCGTGAAGTCGAACATACGCGAAGCCATGAAGAACCATTGAGATAAGAGTAGTACAAAGTTTATTGGTCGTTAAAAAAATGTAACTCTTCCATACGGGAAAGTTGAATAAATAACGAAGATACAATCAGTCGATGGGCGGTTTACGAGACGGCCGTTTACATCCCCAGTTAAATTCATTGTTTTTTTTCTCCATTAATCCTTAAAAGCTCGGTAAATTATCCTAAGTACAAAAATATCTTATTATCTAGTCGAATACACACGATGAGGACACTTTTTTTTTCTCCGATCGGCATTACGTCGGAACTGTTAGATGATGACCGTCGTGTCGAGATCCCACTGTGTACCGTTGGACTTCGTCTTGGAGACGAATCTATCGTTGGGCGGCGGTGTGTTCTCCTGTTGAATCGTCCTCGTCGACAGAGCCTTGTTTCGGAGCAGCTGCTGGGGCGATTTCGCCGGTATGAGCTGCAGCTGCTTGTGGTTGTTCGACCGATTACCCAGCGGCGTACGATTCTACAAGACGAACGATTAATTTATTATACTATAATATATTATATATTATATAATGATTGCGTTCTTGAACACTACTACGATTACTCGAAAGCTAACTATGAGTCTCTGAACTCTTTTTTTCGTATCTTTTATGCTCGCTCTGTTATTCGCTAATTATTTTATCTATTTTTTTTTGCTTTAAGCTTCCAGTTTTGCATAAAAGTCGAATACGATGTCGACGTTAAAAAAAGTTTGAAATAAAAAATGTTATATCGCTATCTCATAATGTCCCTTCAATTGCGAAACTTCCTCTACGAGGAAGTCGAAAGTAAAAAAAATGCTTTCGCATAGAAGCTTTGCGAATAAAGGGACATGAGAAAGCTATGAAAATTTCAATTTTCAGATTTTTCTTTTTCGTCCGTTTCAAATCGCTTGATGGTGTTTCCAAAATAAATGAATAAATAAATTATTGCGAGCCGTTTTATCCGCGAAATCGGCGGCTCGAATCTTACTTTGGAAGCGTCGATAGAATTTTTGCCATCGCCGTTGAAGACCTTGCGCTCGTCCGGCGCAGGTTTGTTCTCGGCCTTAGATTGTTGCAGCTGCGACTTCCTCTTCTTCGCCAGATTCTTCGTCCTCTCGTCCTCGACTCTCGTCGACTTAACGCCGTCCGAATTCTTCGCGGGTCTCGCGACAGTATCGTCGTCGAATTCGATTATTATCTCCTCGGAATTCTTGCGAACCGCTTGCTCCGCTATGTTCGGCGACACCGAGTCCCTCCAAACTTTGATCCTGTCGCCGTTGGCGGCGGATCTCGGTTCGTCGATAGAATTTTTCATCACCGCATTTATGATATCGCGGATGTTGTTGTCCATCGCATCGACCATCGGCTCGTCGGATTTCTCACCGGAAAGCTCGGCGCCCGCTTGGACAGCTTTGCTCTCTGCCCACGTGGAAAGAGCGTCAGACCACGGTGACAAAACTTTCGTGTTACGTATTACCGTTACTTGCTCCTCGCTGTCGCTGTCCTCGGACTCGTCGCCGACGCTCGAGCCGCGACTCGAGGCCGAATTGCCGGAATTCTCGCAAAGGTCGATGCGATTCTCTAAGCTCAGGGACTCGTCGGTCGCGGCAGTTACCTCGGAAATAATAGCCTGGATCTCGGGAATACTGTAATCCGTCGTGGTCTCGCAATAAGACAATCTCGACGCGCGAACGTTACTTTCGACCACTTTGTCGGTCGTCTCGGTGCATGTGGCTATGTGCTCCACGGATCTGGGTTTGAGGATCGGAGTTCTGTCGAAGTCCGTGGCGGGCGATCTCGGATCGGCTATGGTGAGACCCTCGGGACGTCCCACCGGAGTGTCCATGTCTGGCGCTCGGTTCACTGTTACGACCGGCGTCAAATAACCTGCTCCCGTCTTTACCTGCGAAATAAGAAATTTGTACCGGTATTATTAGACAAGATTAGTAAAAATGTTTACAACATTACTAAATTTTTTTACAAAATTACTAAAATTTTTTACAATACTACTGAAATAATTTAAAAATATTTCTTGCCGCGCTGTTGCCAAAAACTCTTAATTGCAACAACAAAAAAGTAAGTGAGAGACTTTTTAAAAATGCAACAAAAAAAAACACGAGTGTCTGCATAAAGTTAAAGGAAAATTGCAACACTCTTCAAGAACATGGAAAATTGGAGAAATTTTCAAGGATTTCAAAGTGTTTGTATGTGGAAAATTTTCAATGTTGAAGTCTGAAAATTTCTTCAATCTTCGGTATGAATCTTCAGTATGAAACATTTGAGAAATTTTCAAGGATTTCAAGGGTCGCGTAACACAGCGATATAGTCATGTATCTCACCATGATTGGTGTGCGCTGTTCGGTAATGTTCGGCGATCTGGGGTCCTGAATGCATTTCACTGGAGTAGTAACTGGGGTTACTGCATCGAAGTCAGTTTCCAGATATCTCTTGCCCTGCAGGTACTTGGGTACGGCGCTCGCGACGCGTCTTGTCAGGCCTGGTGGTGTGGATGCGATCTGCCGAGACATTGAAAAATTCGAATGCATATATGAAATACAAATCGATCTTTTTTTTAATATTAAAAAAAAATTCCGAAAATTGGCTCACCTCTATGGGAGTCCTGATAATGCCCACGGTCGCCGATCGTGGATCCGCGGCGAGTTTTCTTTTGGTTATGGGCGGTGTGCAAAGTTTGAGTTTTTCCAGTCCGCAGGAAGCCACGGTGGACTGACTCTTACATTTCGTCTCGTGCTCGGAGTGATGAGAGAAGAGTTTGCTCGCGTAACTGCCCATCGTGCGATCGTCGACGTTGTCGGACTCTGTCGATGCTCGTAACGGACTTTATCTGTGCGAATTCCGGAATATCTCGGACGAGTCAGTGCAGCGACCTTTAGCTTTCCGTACTCGTGCGAAACGCTGTGCCTCGGTCAGTGAAGCATCTCTTTCGCACAGCGCTCAACCGTTAAAACGCCCGAAAGATTGATCGAAGGGGCGAGAGCGAGCCACGAAATTAACTGTTGGATGTATTATATTTTGAAACTCGAACGAGACCAACAAAACAAGCAGCGTGCCCCGCAGGTGTGACAACTGTGGAACGAAAAACCGAGCGAAGGCTCAGCTGATGACAAGTTGCGTTCCTCAATCCATCCATTTCTGGCGCTGGCTAGTTTCGAGACGAATTCCAAAGAAAAACCTGGAGATCCGTCACTTCCGGCTTGAAAATTTCATTTTTCTGACCGGGATTGAGATATTTCCAGAATTACGAAATTTCTGATCGAATAATGAAATTTTTTAACCGGATGTCAACTCTAGTTGACAAATGAAATTTTCAAACTGATTATTAGATGTTTCCGGTATGGCGTTACTTCCAGTTGAAAAATGAGATTTTCAAACCGGAGGTGTTGTATTATCACTTCCGCTGTTGTCGCTTCCGGTGTAAAAGTGAGATTTACAAACTAGGAAAGACGTTATAGACAGCAGTTCGAGCACAATCCGTACTCTGATATGAAATGATCGACGAATGAACTTAAGTTTCCTTTCAGCGCTTTTTATTTTTTATTATCAAATAATTCGTGAAAACAATCGATTGACAAGCTTTTGAACGTATAAATACGACATGTATTTTCATAACTTAAATCTGTTTTGGCAATATGTAATGGAAAAGAGCGTGTTGCGGGTATTTGGAGTAAAACCTGGAAATACGTCACTTCTGGTTAGAAAATTTCATTTTTGTAACCGGAAGTGAGGTATTTTTGGCATGACGGCATTTGTGCTCGACAAATGAAGCTTTCAAAGCAGCAGTGGCGGGTTTTCGGTATGACGTCACTTCCGGTCGGAATTAGTACATTTCAATACGAGTGCGAAAAAATGTTTTCTGACGAGTGCTGCAATCATCCGAGTTCAGAAAAACTTTTTCGCACAAGAAGCGTACGATTTGTTACTCCACAAGGTGGGAAAATGGGGGTTTTCTCAACTTGCCATTTTCCCATAGAGTGAAATAAAATGTAATTATCAAACGGAAAGTGACGTATTTCTAGCACGACATCACTTCCGGACGGAAATTAAGATTTTCGAACCAGAAATGACGTTACAAAGAGCATTTAGGGTTCATTCTGCAGTCCGATATGAATGATCGATGAATCTCCTTGATTTCCTTACAGCGTTTTATTATCAAATAATTCGTGAAAATAATTCATTGACATGCTTTAGAGCGTATAAATATGACGTGTACTTTAGTAAGTTAAATCTGTTTCAGTAATATGTAATGGAAAAGAGCGTGTCGCGCGTTGGTATTTTTTATTTTGTTAAATGCATAGTCGGGTCTTCGCGCGAATTACTGCGGTTCGGTGGCTCCAAGTTTCGGTATAAAAAATTTATGCCGTAAATACCAAAATACCGATCGAAGAATTACCTAGATGGTAAACATTACTCTATGGAGTGTCACACTCTCCAAAAATTTGGATTCTGTTGTAACCGTCGTTCGAATCTTTCGTACCAGCTTTGAACAGACGATAGGGGAACAAAATTTTCCGTCGGATTCGGCGTCATCTGCGACTGTGTGACCGAAAAGCTGGTGATGTAATTCAAGAAACTGGTGACCATTGACTGAGTGAATTCGACAAAGTTGTTGGTCGTCGAGGCCGCGACTTCAATGGCCTGTTGCTCTATTATGGGCAGCGGCTCGACGGAAACGCCGATCTGAGCGACGTGCGAGATCTTTCCGATGCCGAATATTCCTAAATTGCTATTCTCGAACTCGTGATTCCTCTTTAGGTTCGATATCTTGAAGATAGCCGACGGTTTGGCATTGGAAATGTAGCCTAAAAATTGCCAGTTGGGCGGCGCGTTCGGATCCGGCCAGCTGAAGTAAACTGCAATTGAATAAATAATAGATTAAAAAAATGATTAAATGAAAAGAAAAAAAAAATTAAATAGGAAAAAAACGAATGTATTGATAAATTCGTTGTGATAATTACCTGCGCCTCCCATGCCCTCTGGAAATGGCACGGAGCCTGTGAGAAAAACAACTATGTGATTTATGTTATCGGCATCGTTCACCGTTATGAGAAACTGCGTTTCCCCGATCTGTTGAAAGTCTGTTTGGACCTGCAGCAAGACAATAGCAAAGATTAGAGTTCAGCTCAGTAGAGACAGATAAAGGTAAAGGAAAAAAAAAAATACTCCAATGCTCGGACGGTTCAGACCATCTTCAGATTGCAGTGGCTATCAATTTGTCAACACATTTTTTTGTGAAAATAACTGAAGTCAATGTCGGGCTGATAGTTTCTAGTTTCCAAAAGACAGTGGCTGAATTAAAAAAAGATTAATAATTTTTTAATTACGACAAAAAATAAACGGAAGATCCAAACGTACTGGCCCTGTATTCGGCTACTGCATGTCCCAATGTTTCGGCAAATCATAGATTTTTACAATTCCGAAGGATAAACTTTAATAGTTCATATCAACGAAAAGAATTTCTTTGCCATTTATTAATTAAATCAATGGAAAATACATCAATTAATTACAAAAGGAAAAATAATTATTTAATTACGAAAAATAAGAATTAAAGAAAATAAGGGTCCAATTCTGCCGGTTTTTGGCACGTCCCTGTGTCTGGACACTACATGTCCCAATGTTTCGGAAAATCACGGATTTCGATAATTCTGATGCACGAACTCAACTCGTTCATATCAACCAAAAGAATTTCTATGTGCATTTATCAATTAAATCAGTTAAAAAATTATGTTTACGTGAAACAATACTAAAGATACGTGAAAGCTAGCTAACCTAACCTTTCCGAACCGTCCGATTATCGGGTCGCGTATGAGCTTCTACCCAATTTCTCTCTTTCAACAAAATGCAACAACAGAAAATAATGTAGGCTTAAGCCTTGTATAACTTTTTTTCGCTGCATCAAACAATCTTTGCAGATACGATTACGAGTGTCAAATTGGATATCTGATACATAAATTCGACATAAATCAGATCTGCATAGCAGTGTCCGGCGACTGGGACATGTCCGAGCATTGGTACTGCAACCTTAACCGAAATTTCACGAATAAGCTTGACAGCCGGCTCGAAGGCAACCGGCCTGAGATTTATCACGAACGAAAATATATCGAGTGCATCTTACCAGACGGCTGGCCACTATAATACCAAGCATCGTGCTGCCGCATCTAGTACATCCCTGGAACGATGGTAAAACTGTCGTGGCAAATAATATATACGACCGATCGACGTGCACGTGTTGTTTATATTCGGGTAAATTAAAAGGGAGCAAAGCGAACACCGGACGACGAGGGCTTCGATAAAGCGGCTTGCCGCGAACTACTCGCTCGCCAGCAGACTGGACGGCGACTTCGATCTGGAATCTTCGACGTTGTTTCCGCGAAGCGACACGTGCCCTCTCGCGGTCTGATGCGCGGTTATATTTGTTGCTTGTCTTTTTCTTCGTTCGTACGAATGATCGAGAGATCTCCCGGAGCACGAATATCTCCGGCGATCGGGGAATAATAGATCCATTCGTTCGTCGACCGACGAGCGATTCGCATTCACGGGACGCTTGATTTTTTTTTTAAAGGTTTTCAAGGGCCTCGTGGCGTTCGGTCGAAACCGAAACGGCGCTTCATAACGTCTCCTGCGATCTTAGAACAATAGATCCATTCGTTAGTCGACCGACGAGCGATTCGCATTCTTGGGACGTCGGATTTTCTTTTTCCAAGGTTCATTCGAGGGCCTCGTGACATTGATCTCGCGTATTGAATACGGTCGAAATCAACGCCGTTTTTTCAGACGATATTTGGCAGTCAAGGTGGACGACGGTTTGTCCGAAAGACGCACACTGTAAACAAAATCGTATGAAATTCAATGTACAATTGTGATGAATAATTAATGTTCAGTGTATTGAAAACATTGGGAATACTTTAATTCCAATAATTAACTTTAATTTCAATGATAAAGTATATTAATTTTTCATCGCAATTGTACATTAAATGTGATGTACCAGTTTCTGCATAATAACTTCTAGTTCGGTACATCAAATTTAGAATTTTTTGTACAGTGTAATAGTGTTACAGTAAAACGGTTCGCTTCAGTATTTCGAGGGCCTCGTAAGATCGATCCCGCGTACCGAATGCGGTCGAAATCGAAACGGTTTTCAATGCAGTATTTAGGCAGCCAGTCAAAGGTGGACGATCGTTCGCACGAAAGACTTCGTAGTAGCGTCGTAGTAAAAATTTTCACTGGGGTATCTCGAGGTCGCGCTTGTATATACAACATATATATATACGTATATATAGGAGTGCGAGTCCGTAGGCGCTATTCGAAAGGCCGGTTCGGCCAATTAAACATTCCGATTTTCTATGACAAAATATATCGACTGACCGTGCTTCCTAATATAGAAATAGGAAACTGGATGGTAAGAGCGGGAATGAAGCAACACACGAGGCCTGGTGTACAGCTTCCCACTTTCGTGTTGTAGCTGGTTTCAGCCGGTCGTTTTGTCCGTACGATTCCCGATACAACGGCACGAAGCTGGATAGTCATTGTCGAGGGACGAACATGTAATTAACGTATAAAGTTTTTTTGTTCAAAATTGCGAGAAACAAATCTTCGTCTCTCCGGGCCGCGTATAAAGAGGTGTACACGCGAATCTCTGTAGAGTTGTTATTTTTAAGATTTTTAGAGTGTGCAGTATAGCCGATAGAGTCATAGAACGGAAGACGAACCAGCGGAGAGTCGCAGTTGACTACGCGCGGACTCCTAGAGATGAATAATCCTCGGCCAGCGCGAATCGTCACGGGACCTTCTACGATTTACAAATTAGGTTCCTTGACAGGTATATTGATATACGAATAACTAAAAAATAAACAATCAAAAATACATTTATATTTTTTTTTAATAAAAAAGTAACGAACATATATATATTTGTAACAAAAACAATTGAAAAAATATGGATATATTTTTTTATTAAAAAAACATAAATCGTACAAGATGTCGTTCGACGATTACGAGAAGCAATAAGGACGTTGATAAGAAGTGCAATGTGCATATAGAAAAATACCACGCGTGCGCGTTTATTCTTTTGTTCAACGCATTGATATAAAAAATGTGATTTTTCTATGTTTTGGAACACGTTTTCATTAAAATCTCGACCATTTTTTTCCACCAAAACAAAGCTTCCTCTGTAAGAAAGCAATAAAAAATATATACATATTTTTTTTAATAAAGAAAAGTAAAGAACATATATATATATTTAATTAAAAAACATGAAACGTACAAGGTGTCGTTCTACAATTACGAGAAGCAATAAGGACGTCAATAAGAAGTGCGATGTGCATATAAAAAAACAACGCGTGCACGCTTGATTTTTCGTTCAACGCATTGATTACACACGAGGAAGCCCCCCTCCCCTTCCCCTGACTTCTGTTTCTCCGCGTCCTCGATCAACACGCACACACACTCGGCCCAGCGAGTGAGAATCAAACTCGGATGACGAGAAAGGCGCGTTAAAAAATTCTCTGTCGTATATATTATTATAAAACAAACAAAACATGCGTTGCCAGCATTGCGAGTGGTGTTGAGATACGCGAACGCGGTGAATTAAAAAGGTCTCACTCGAATCGCTAGGGTGCCTCGTTAAATATAGTGTTTCAGTCACGCAGGTAACTATCGCGGGCTCTATGACGACGACGAGGTGTGTGTACGCGAAGATTATGTGCAGTGACGCGGTATCGTCGGTACAATTTATGCGCGCTCTATAAAACATGTCTCGATAGAGAACAGTACTCGTGAAACCGTTGTTTAATTTAAAAAAAAAAAAAATGAAATAAAAAACAGCTGATCGAAACTTTATTCGCGATAAAACGACGAACGAACGAGTGCACGCGAAAAAAATTCTTGTGCCTTTACTCGTGAAGCTGTTGTTTCGTTTGTAAAAAAAAAATAAAATAAACGTCGGCGGATCGAAACTTTTTTCGCGATAAAACGCCGAACGAACGAGTGTACGCCAAAAAATTCGTGTTTCTTTAATCGTAAAGCTGTTTCGTTTGTACACAAAAAAAAAGAATCGGCGATCGAAATTTTTTTCGTTGTACGACGAACGAATGATTGAACGAAAAAAAATGTTCGTTCTTTAGTTTGTACATAAAAAGTACCGGTGAATCGAAACTTTTTCCAGTACAAAACAACGAACGAACGAGTTAACAAAAAAAAAATTCTTGTTCCTTCACTCGTCAAGCTGTTGTTTAGTTCTTACAAAAAAAAAGAATCTCGTCGGATCGAAACATTTTTTTCGCAACAAAACGAC
The DNA here is from genome assembly GCA_030522725.1 of Ichneumoninae sp. B BG-2022a. Taxonomy (NCBI): domain Eukaryota; kingdom Metazoa; phylum Arthropoda; class Insecta; order Hymenoptera; family Ichneumonidae; species Ichneumoninae sp. B BG-2022a. The sequence continues at coordinate 22,282 of JAPYZD010000784.1, forward strand.
GAACGAACGAGCGGCCGAGAGGGTAAGAGACTAATTCGCAATATCGCGCAACGTACGTATTATTTTCCAACGTCGATACACCGCCAGTTATTATTTCGGCCAAACCAAACTCTCATACCATATTTGATCAAGAGCGCCGTTCGACGTTTCGCGGCGCATTGGTTTCCCCCTTTGCCATGGCGGAGTTTATCGTGCGACGGTGTGAGGCCGAGCGCGGCGAGCGTATCTCTGTGTGAACTTCACCGCGTGTGACATCACGCTTCATTGTTGGAGGTTTACGTCATTCTTGAGTCGGTGCGCGACGCGCGCTCAGAGTCGACGCACACGCAAAAGCCCCGTCTCGGAACGGCCGCACCACGCGCGATCGCAGCCGCGAAACTCGTGAAAATGTCGCCACTGGATCTCTCGTCGGGCCTGACCTAAAACTCGTGTGAGAGGAGGTGGAGGAAAACGACAGAAAAAAGGAAAAACGTTTAAACGCAGAAACGCTCGTCAGCATTTTTCGGAAACTTATGACTTATAGATCTAAGGCCGTCGGTATCCTGTCCGCCAATATATCTCCGACGTAACGTGAATAATCGACGAGTGGGGCGAACAGAAATTGGATGGAACGGCGAGCGGGAGGTAAAGCCCGTGGCATTAGAGGCCAGAGAAACACGGTAGTGGGAGATCGACGAGGGGGAAAAAGAGAGCGACGGAGAAGTCTTGTCAAAGGCAACGACGTTTCACGGTAGCGCCAGCAGCCTCTAGTCCCCGTGCGCCGATAGACGAACGCACACAGACGTTCGGTCGTTCGGGGTGGTCTCTCCTGTACTAACGGAGAAAGTGTAGTTACAGTTTCTCTATCGACTCGGCTCGGCACGGTTCCGCGTAGCGCGTCTCACGCGGGGCTCTTAGAAAAGAAGAAAAAAACACGTTTAAAAAATTCCTACGACGTCTTGTTTACCCAACAATCTCGTGTCACCTACTTTAAATCGTCACTACAATATATATATGTACATATGTTTTATTTGATATAACAAAAAAAAAAAAAAAAACGAAATCAAAAATTTTCGTCCTTAATTTTAGTTTCCCGCGAGAAGCGAGAGTTTTCCCGCGGCATGGCCAGCGCCGCATATTCGACCAAACTAATTCTTTCATTTTAAATATAACGGTGTATAAATAAGTATGAGCAATAGCGGGAGTACGCGAGGCTGTCGCCGATGATTTTGCGGGGCCAGTGAGAGCCACTACGATTGTCCGTTTATCTTCACGGGAGCTCGCTCGAGGATTTGGTGGAGAGACGAGAGAAAAAGAGACAAACATAAACAAAAAAGAAACGACGATCTATCCAGATGCAGCCGACACGCTCGACTGGTCGGACGCTGAGATCGCTCGCTTGCGTTGTTCTTTGTGCGTGGACATGCAGCGTCCAGGCTATGACACCAAGGTTAGTGATCCAGCTATATCACGCGCGCGCGAGAGCGCGTTTTGTTAGTTTACCCGAATGAGCGTCGTGTTTACGGTCAGGGCCGGTGGGCACTCCGATGTTATTGTCACGCTGCTCGAACGCCGTCATCGTCGCACGTCAGTCGGGTCGTCACGTCGCGCTGAGATCGAGCGTCTTCCAGTCGTCGCGAGCGTTTGAAACTTCTCGTTCACTGTTTTCGCACCGATCCGCGCTTTCAAACTATCCCGCTATATTTTTTGTATTTTTTTTTTATATGTATAAAAACGAGCCTTGGGATTTTTGTAACTAAATCGTTCGCCGGTTGCTGTTCGCAGGAATGAAACTTGAGGAGTTCTGTTAGTTTACCAGAAGAGCGTAGTGGTCAGGGAAGGTGAGCACTCGACTAATTGTCACGCTAAACTGCAGTCATCATCTCTCGCAGAGATCGAGCGGCTTCCAGTCATCGTGATCGTTTAAAGTGGTTTTTAAATTATTTTTCCACCTGGGCGCGTTTTCAACCTCACGCAGTGTATCTTTTTTATTTTTTTTTAAATATATGATAACAATCCATGGAATTTTTGTAACTAAATCGTTAGCCAGTCGCCGTTCGCAGGAATGAAACTTGAGGAGTTTTGTTAAGCGGTGGGCAAGTGCACTGTAATTGTTGTGCCGCTAATCTACCGTCGTTATCTTCCGCAGAGACGGAGCGTTTTCCTGTCATCATGATCGTTTAAACCTTTTTTTCTCATTATTTTTTCACCTATGCAAGTTCTCAAACTTGTCCTTTGTATATTATGTGTCTTTTTCAATTTCTAAAAACAAGCCATTGGATTTTTGTAACTAAATCGTTGGCCGGTGCTGTTCGCAGGGAAGAAACTTGAGAAGTCTCGTTGGTTTATCCGCGGAGCTTAGAGCGTACGGTCAGGGCCTCGTCATCTTTCCCAGAAATCGAGAATCTCCAGTCCTCATGATCGTTTCAACCATTTTCTTTCTCATAATTTTTTCACCTATACGAGTTCTCAAACTCGTCCACTGATTTTAAAAATATTGTTCGTAATTTCTAAGAACAAGCAATTGAATGCTTGTAACTAAATCGTTCCTGTTCGTATGAAAGAAACTTCAGGAGTTTGTTTCTTAGTTTACATGAAGAGCATTCTACTGTTACAATTCAACTAAAACCACTGCCGTTGTCTCCAGTCAGTCAGATCGTCTTGTTGCGAAGAGCTTGAGCGCCTTCCCGTCGTTGTGTTCATTTAAAATGTCCTTATCTTTTTTTTTTTACCGATATGCATATTCAAACTCGTCTACTGTTAAAACTTATAAAATATTTCTACATTTCTATATCATTTTTTTAATTATATAGAAACAAGCCACGGAATTGTCATGACTAAATCGTCTTTGCCGGTTGCTTGCTTGCAGGAAAGAAACTTGAGGAACGGCTCGTGTTGGAAGTCTAGAGAAACAGGGATTATCGAAGGAGAGCGAAGGATACATTGTTGGGAGAGCTACTTTAAATAATGAGGGCAAGGCTTTGTCTGGTATTCTTCAAGGTCGCTCCGAATTGCCAGACTCCGTGTCTGTGTAAGTAAATCCCGGTTCATTAAATCCCATTCACTTACGAGCCGTACGAGATTGTTTTTTTTTTTTAATTATCACGCACCCTACGCGCACCGCTGTTCGCAGGCAAATCGGATATACGTGATGCGGTTGTTCCCGCTTTGGTACCGACTGCACGAGATGCCGCACTGCACTGAGGACTGCTCCAAAATCAGTCCCGACACCTGTATAATGTTTGGAGAGTTCTGCATATTTGCTACTAGACTTGCACAATTGTGCGAGCGAGGGTAAGGGATTCGCTTACCTCTGTACAGCACAGTAGTTTATTTTTTTATATATTTTTTTTTGTATGGGTTCGATGATAATTCGTGGCTTGTTAATTAATTAAAAGTGGGTAAACGACAAATTTGTTCCAGGCAACGGATGCGACGCGTTCCATTGTGATTTAAATATCGCGGGCCGTTATTAGCGACGATGAAGCGTGGAGCGCTGATACCCATTGCAAAAGGATTTGATATTTGGAAGTATGCCGCTCATTTTTTTTCATCCTTTCCGTAACATTAATCTACATCGAACTTATAAAATTTCAAAATTTTCGTCATCGGCCCTGACGCAGTCACGGCGGTGAAAGTCATATCGTATTCACGATGAATATCAAATCCCTCTGCAACTAGCACTTTATAAAAATTTAAGATCTTTTTTTTTTGAGATAATAAATATTTACTGGGTTATTTAATTGCAGAGCCGCCGTTCCTATGAGCGCCTCTCACTCGCTACACTGTGATGGAAAGGACACTAATTACCGAATTGGTTCAAGTAAGTCCGGGAATTAATCGATACCGAAAATCGCGTTGAATCGTCGATTGTAATTATTTTTTGATTTTTTTTTTTTCGCAGAGAGGATGGCGTATGAAGTATTCTTGGGTGGATCCTGTAATCCCACCACCTGGAGGTCAGAAATAGCGATACCGACGCTTCAGAGCCTTGGCATTACTTACTATAATCCCGTAAGTATAGCGATCGATTTTTCATATTTCTCTCCGGTAAATCCTGAAAATCTCTCTCCGATATAAAACGTGGGTTTTTTTTGTTTGTTTTTTCAAATTCCAATTTCGATCCATCAGCAAGTCTCGCAATGGGGACCGGAGCTGATAGCTCAGGAGTACGAGGCGAAACAGACGGCGAGAGTCTTGCTGTTCGTAATAGACAATCAAACTCGAAATACCGCTGGTATAATAGAGGCGGCTCAGTTGGCAGCTACGCGGAGCGATTCGTTGGTACTCGTTATTTATCCGTACAGGCAAGGTCAAACGATTCTCGGAGAGACCGTCTCCGCTCAGTGAGTACCGACGAACGATCCTTGTTCCGGGAAGCAATGCGTTTCCAGGAAGGAACGCCCCGGCCACCGCTCAAGGAGGCTGGAGCGCTTCACGCTAGTCGAATGAGTGCTACACTTTTAAAGTCGTTCCTACAAACTTGTAATTCACTCAGTGCGAAAATTACAGTTTTACCAATAAAAAGCCCAATTTCCACACCTTGTGAAATACAATTTTCACTCGTCAGAAAAAGTTTTATCGCATGAGTATCACAAAATTACGATTACGTATATATTGATTATAGCGAATGGTTATTTATATTGCAGCAAATGTTCTTATAAGATTAATTGCAAAATACTAACTGCTTCGGCCTAATTTTCGAAAAAGTACATATTCGTTTCGTTTTTTGTTTCAAAGAATAATCCGCAATTTTTGCTCGATTTTGATGTATCGCGGTTCATGACTTTCCTTGAAAGATTCTCTCCGAATTCATCGTTCAGATATTCGATAGTATTTTCCGTTTAAAAATGAGAGCCGTTTGTTTACGAAGGAATTTCGTCGATGGTTAAACACCTGTACCTTTTCGAAACTTAGGATAAACCGGTTAAAATTTTTTCTGGGTCAAGGACATTCGCTCTAATACAAATAACCATCGGCTATAATCAATAGAAGCGTAAAAGTTTCTATAAACGACTTTAAAATAGCACTCATTTGACTAGTGTGAAGCGCTCGAACTTCCCTAACTGGTTCGACGAAATAACTAAAACGAGCGAATTTTATGTTTCTTTCAGGGAATACTACGATTTAATGAACGGAGTCCGGGTCCTCGAGTATTTCGTGGAGCGACAGAGGATACCGATATTCGAGAGTGTATCCGTGGCTCTGAGCGGCACGTCCAAGGTAAAATCCAGAAATATCAGGGTCAACGATTAAATCGATCGATGCCCGATGACGACGATGAAACTTTCATCGCGCACGTTTATTCTGAATCAGATTCTTCGTGAGGCGATCAACGTGCAGGATCTGAATCAGGAGGAAGGAATGAGGCCCGCGCGGATTTCTCTGACTCAGAATGGGACTGATACAATGTATGTATGACGCTCGCGAACAAACATGCTGATCGAAGCGATAGCCTAGATCGTGCGGGCGCGATCGTGTATCTCAATAACAACGAATAATTCTTCCGGTTCGCAGAACGTTGCGGGAAATCTTCAAGTCCATAGACACGAACGATACCGGCGGAATACGTTTGAGCGAGGTGAGTACCCTCCACGTGCGGACGAAAAATATCGTGCATTTAGTCTGTATTCGCGAAATTTTTACTGAAATTTTTACTGAAATTTTTACTGAAATTTTTACTGAAATTTTTACTGAAATTTTTACTGAAATTTTTACTGAAATTTTTACTGAAATTTTCACTGAGAAAGGCAATTTGCTTGCAGGCTCTGCTTACGCTGCAGTCGAACGCGAAGAGCAACATGTCCGTATCCGAACTCCTCAATGCCGTGAATAAATCAGGTAATGCGAAACGTTCAACCGCTCGTCATCGATGAAATAAACGGTCCCTAAGTCATTTCTATAAATGAAACACCGAACGTGTTGCGTGTCGGGCATTATACAATCGCTAGATAGCCTCTGGAGGAAGCGGCGATTTCCGTGCCCACTCTCGTTCGTGCCGTTCGAAAACTGCACCGACCGATGATTTTATAATCCTCTTTTTTTTTTGTTGCTTTTCCGCAGAGACGCACGAGACTCTGATCAAAAACTTCACCACCAAGGAGGACTCCGCCGAGCAGAGAATAAATTTCGAACAGTTTTGCGCTCTAGCGAGCGAGTGGAATAGACGAGCGAAAAGCAACGGGACGAACTGCGAAAGTGAGATACCTTCAGTTTGGAGTATATTATGTAGGAAGGCTTCCAAGTTCATACGACGAGCTTTCGTACATCCCCTTAATCGTTTCCTAGGTATTATCTCGAATTTTCTCGCTCTTTCTCATACCTCTGTCTCTCTCACGCTATCTCTCTATTTTTATCGATCTAACGCTTCTAAACAAAGTCACCAAACACTTTGGTCTTTGACCCTCAGAGACGAGGCAAACAAAAATAATGTTAAAATTTTTTAAAAGTGCTACAGAAATAACATCCTCGTGCATGTTCCGCTCATCTGTCGCGGCTTATCGTTGCACTTGATCACCTCTCTTTCGTCACCCGATAGAGTTCAGAAGGTGAAGGGTGAAGCGGCGTGACGCTGCCGGCTCCGCCGCTTGAAAAAGAAAAGAAAAATATCGTCGATTCGACTTTTCAGATTGGACTCACTCGCTCATACCGGAGTCGGAGAAGAGAGATATGTATATCGGTGTCGTTGGCAAAGATCTGTTTTGGTTGGAGTCCTCGGCGGTGCCGCTTATCGAGTGAGTATGAAAAGCCGAGCCTCGAGAGCGAGAGTAGGAGGGTCGATCGTGGGTGACCGCGGCGCGATACCGTGGGCCCGAGTTCGTCGTCCTTAAGGATGCTTCACAGTACATTCCCAGCCAAAAGGGAGATTCAGTGAGAATTTGAACACTTCCTAATGGTATAAAAATCTGAAAAAAATCAACTGTATTAAAGGTGCCAAGAACATTCAATTTGCATAATAATAACGTCAAAAAGTTACTAACAAATTGTAAGAAAATTTTTCAGCAAATATTCAGTAAAACTTTTTTTCAAATGAATTGAATTCATTGATTTTCTAGAAGCCATATGCATTTTTTCAGTTTTCTTACATTTTTGAATTTACCATTTTTTGTATTTTTTTTAAGGCCATGACTACGGAACTGTTGGCACAATCGCCTCGAAACTTTTTGCGTGTACCGTGGAATCGATTTTATCGATAGAAGTTTGTCGATAGATTTTATTGATAGATTTTACATCGACAGACAACTTCTAAAAAAATTCATATGAAGTCTAAAAAATCAAAGAATTCATTTAAGATGATAAAAAAGTTGTCTGATTTATTTTAAACAATACATGTTTCTAACCATTCGTTATTAACATTTCGCCATTATTATTATGCAAATTGAAAGGTCTTGACACAATTAATACGGCTGATTTCTTTCAGATCTTTGGCGTATCGCGAAGTGTTGAAATTTTCGTCGAATCAAAAACTTTTGATTGGGAATGTGTGTAAGATAATCTTTAAAAAATCCGCACCCGTTTGAATTTCTCAGATCGATGGGCCTATCGCTCCACCGGCCAATCACGAACGAGTACAACGTGCGGGCATTGCCACAGGAGGTTCAGCGCATGAAAAATTCACGGCTCATCCTGCTCATAGTGCCGCAACATTCGCGAGGCATCGCAATCATGACACTGGCAGCTTACCTGATCGGATTGCGCGCGAAGCTAGTCCTATGCGTCCAGACAATGCCGGAAGGCTGCATCGTCTCCGGTGAAAAGGTATTCACACCCGTTCGTCCTTCGAGTGACATTTTTTTTTTTTTTTGTACTTTTTTCCTTTTTCCTATCATACATGAGACTTCCGATACGGGGAAACGATGACGCGATCGCTCGTCGTTTCCGAGCGACGGTAGTCGGTATTCCTGGGACATGAATTTATTGATTCATGCCACATAAAGAGGCTCGTCGTAATTCAAGGCTCTCATCCCTCATTATATATCTCTTTTAACTTTGCAGCTGACCGAGCAAGCAACGAAAGACTACAATCGCGGTAGGATGTACCTGTCAGACTACGCAACGCGCGAAGGTGTACCTGTTTTTCAGAATATCGCCGATGCACTACAGCACGCGATACAGCTAGTTCAAAGTCCCTGCTGACTCAACGCCCTGTTTATATTTTTTTTCCGTTCCGTCTCTCAAGTCTATCTTTTTTTTCTTCTGTTTCGTCTATATTTTTTTCTTTTATTTTCTCTTCGGTCTCGCACGACTAGGCGATTCTATGACTAATTTATTTTTACCTTAACTTAATTACCTTCTTTTTTTATTATTTTTTTTTCTCTTCGCAACTGCCCGTCTACCCCTCGAGACCTCCTGCGCATGCGCGAGCGACCGACGGCAGCGAGGACGATCGTAACGATCGTCACAATTGACGAACAGTCGTTATTAAGTGTCCAACTCACCCAATGCGTCACTCTACAATTTCTGCTACTACTGTCTAAGACTTCTCGGTACTATGTTAAGATTTAATAGGATAAATAACAAACGTTTATCGCGGAATCGTGGATTCTCGAAAGCGACGGCGGGTCTTCCGCGGATACTACGATTTTTTTGCTCTCAGGAAAAAATTATCCTCGTTTTTAAATCCTCGATTTACTTATTCGACGGACCGGGACAGGGCAGCTCGACGAAATTATTGTCCCCTCTGTGCAGCTGAACGTCCGATTCGTCAAGCGCGCTACTCGGGCGGGCGTTAATGATATTCGTACGGAGGAAAGAGGTCTCCCCACGGTAGATAGACGATTAATTAACGATTTTTTTTTATTATTTTTTTTTTATTTAAATTAACGGATAGTAACTTAACTTCACGCAACTTTTTTGTAACCTTTTTTTGGTAACTGGTTGAGGATTGATTTGATATACGTGTATATATATTGTTAGTTGTCTCTAACCGATCTAATGATAATTAATTTCCGTATACGAGAAGCGGCGCGAGAGGAATTTTAAGAAAAGTCGCGCGACCGCGGACTTATCTTTGGCTGCGAGCGTGAGTGTGTGTGTGCGTGTGTCAGCGAGCGGATGAATGAGAGTTATTTTTTTTTTGTGAATGACGAAACGTCACGGAGCGAGTTTACTCGACTCTGAATTAATGCAGGGAAGGACGGTATGGGAATCTCGTGAGTTTGTTCTTCCGAGTGTGGAGGAACGATCTCGAGATGCGAGTGAGAGACAGAGGAGATATTTAAAAAAACAAAAATAATGAAGAGTGTAGCTAATTCGATATCTCCTATTCATTCGACGCTCAGAGACCTTACGTTAATAACCGTTCGTTTGAACATTACCGGCGGCTCAACAAAGGAACGTTAACTATGTAAATTCTTTTTTTTTTTTTCTTAGTCCTTTCTTTTTCGAAATAATGTCACGCAAAAATGTTTCAGCGCTACAAGAGAAAAAAAAATCCTACGCCCCCTTTTTAAAATAAATCTCCATTAAACTATTCCAAGCGTCCGTTCTATTCAATCGGCGTGTACTTAAAAAATTTGATCCTACAATGTACAACATTTTTCGATACGGTTGTCGACCGATTAGCGTATAAAATAGTCGTTGCTCTACTCGGCTTTCAATTTACTACTGTCATCGTCGTCCGTACGGTTTGCGTTTTTCTCCTCGTCCTCGCTTTTTTCAGCGTCCTTTGGGAAGTAGTAACGCTTGATGTTCTTCAAGGACAGCAACACCGGGATCATCACAGGCAGAAAGAGCGGAATGTAGACTGCGTACCTGGTGGAAATATTGAGACGTTAACGGCACTGCGATGAGGCGCGAAGACGTTCGCGGCAAAAAAGCTTGTGACTCACTTCTGATCATCGGGAAAATATAGAAGAGCCAGTAGCGAGGGATCGGTAAACGCCGCTTCGGCGGTTACGAAGGCCTCCTTGCTCAGCAGGAAAGCATCGTTGAGATCACCGTTCTTAAGACGATCGGCAGAACTCTGAACGAGGCTCAGCGCATTTTTTATTCTATTGCCAACCGTATCGGTTATGACGATGTTGCTGATCTCCTCGAGCAGCTGAGCAAGCGATTGTAGCGTCAGCTTCGCGGAGGTGAGTTGCTCGACCGCTCGGATTCGAAGAAGAGCGTCGAGTTCCCAGTCGCGAGGCTTCGAGCCTACCAGGGGAACGACCTTTGCTCCGGGAATGCTGTCGTCCTGTTGGAATTTTTTAAAAAATCATACGGGATTTCGAACGGGAGCATGGTGTCCGGTATAGTTTCGAAATCAAATTAAACACCTTTTGAAGGATTTTAAGTATTCGAAGGATTTAAAGGATTTAAAGGATTTAAAGGATTTAAAGGATTTAAAGGATTTAAAGGATTTAAAGGATTTAAAGGATTTAAAGGATTTAAAGGATTTA